>LBNU01003093.1:67084-150597 GCA_014162995.1 Artemisia annua
AACTCAGTCTAATTGGGAATTCTTCTAAGAAAGCCCCTTTTTCAAGTCAGCATTCTGGGGTCCTAACTTGTTTAATGGAACAGGTAGCTAACCATCCTGCTGCCAGCTGGGATGACGGCAATGCATTTGAATCTTCTGAAGCAGAAAAATAATTCCAAGATAAGGTATACCAAGTTGGTTTACTAACCTTTTGTACAATTGTAGGTTTTAGGTGCTATTATGGACTGGTGCATGTTTTTTTTCATTTCGTAATACTGTAACTTCTAACCATATCATTGTGACTGTTTGCGATCCCCGTTAAATTCATATAGATATGATTAATAACACTAAACTGTCTGCTCATTTTGTTCTACAACTGCAGCAAAATGAGTATTTGAATGCAGGATGACACATCAGACCGCTTTTTCCGTCGGCTCTTGGTAAATTTTTTCTAATCTCTAAATTGCGTATTGTATATTTGTATGTGCTTCTAACTTTTGTCTTTTCTACTTAAAATAGAGACGGAGAATATCCAGATGATGAGATTAGTACAAAAGTTAGTACTGCTGTTAGTTCTGTTAGTACTGCTAGTACAAAGTTACGACTGCTCGAAGTTAATGCTGCTAGTGTATTAGTTACAATTGTTAGTTATAAGTTAGTATTGTTGTTTCATATAGTTAGTATTGCTTGTATAATATGTATTAATTGTTTATGAAAAAGATGATAGATACTTAGGAAAGTATTGTAAGCCGGCTAGGACTCCTTGGTGTATAAAAGGAGGTCCTAGGGTATAGAGTTATATACGAATTTTATATTTACAATTTTATTGTATTTGAATTTGTTTTGAAATATATTTGAATTTGTTTTGATATAATATATATATATTTATTTCTTAAATGTGACTAAAAGATGTATATAGTCACACTTATTAATAGTTTTGGTCACTATTTGCTTTATTCGTTATGTGACTAAATGTTACAAAAGGCCACACAAATATAAAATTCATGTGGCCATTGGATGATCAATAGTCACAAAAAATACAAATTTCTTCACTTTAAACAGCATATGGCCACACTTATTAACGCTTTTGGCCACTGTTTGATTAATTGTATGTGACTAAATACCCAAAACAAACATGGTTTGCGTGACTAAATATTACAAAAGGCCACACAAACATAAAATTCATGTGGCCATTGGATGATCAATAGTCACACAAAATACACATTTCTTCACTTTAAAGAGCATATGGTCACACTTATTAACACTTTTGGCCACTTTGTTTTAAATTGTATGTGACTAACTCCAAAAAAGCAACACCCATTGTGTGACTAAATCATCACAAACGTCACACTTATTGTATATTCATGTGGCCAAAGGACTGGAAATAGTCACACATAATACACGTTTACTAGAAAGACTCATCTCAAATGTCACATATGTTATATATTTATGTGGCCAAAGGACAAACAATAGTTACTCTCAAAAAATATTCGTGTGACTATAAGGTATTTACGGTCACTGATAATGACTAATCCAACAAAACTTATGCCTAATTTGTCACACATATTCGGGGTTTTGGTCACTCTTTTTCGATGGAAAAGGCCACGAACTCAACAATGTGACCATATGCCACCTACAGTGGCGGGACCTTTCGTGACACACGACGAAAAAAACGTGTGTGACTATATGCATATCGTCACACATTTTGGGCGTGACCGATACAACTTTTTGTACCAGTGCACCATCCCATTTATATAACCCTGCCACCTCACAAAACCAGGTCAAAAAGTCAAAGGAAGATAAAAAAGAAATAAAGCGCCTTTTACTGTACATCCCTCCCACCTAAGTTACCCTGCACCTCTCCATTTTACCAAGATGCTTAGTACGAGGTTTTCCTCTTCTAGAACCTGCCACACGTGTCAGAGATGTGGTCATAATCACTCCATCGTGGCCATTTCAAGCTCTCTCATTGGATGCATATACATGGAGATGTAGATAAGATCAATCCAACGGCTAAAGAGAGGTGGGATGTCAACATTTGGATGAGAAGAAGGATTGAGTGGCCAAGATTAAGCTTCCAGGAGCTTCTTTGAGCAAAACCCTAGCTCCTCAGCCGGCTATATATACTCCTATCACTCACACAGAAGAACCCATTAGGAGTAGGGAGTAATTTAGGGTAGCTTAGCTTATGTAGTAGCTTGTAGCTTATTGTAATATGTTAAAATTCTGTTTCCGAAATAATGTAATCCAGCTTTTAGTCTAAATGAAATCTCAGTTTTCTAAATTTTCTTGTCAAAATTTACTTTAAAAGTTTTCATTAAAAGTTGTTTTATGGTTGAAATCGTTTACAAACTCTCATTTTCTAGTTTCATAAGCTCATAAAAGCTTGTTGAAGCTTTAGTTAGATGTTAGTTTCATCAAAAAACTGTCTTAATCTAAAAAGTTTTCAAAAAGTCAAACTTAGTCAAACTACTTTTTGCTTATTTCAGTGCTTAATTTTAGATTGTTTTTACTTATTAGGACTTAACTAAGCTTACTTTACCTCTGTCTTATCATACCTTAGCTTAAAATTCTCTAATCCTTTGAAATCATGCAACAGTCCTTGCCTAAAGGGGTGTTTGGGACAGGACACTTTTTAAGCTAAAACTTGTTTTTAACCATTAATCCAATTTCAATCAGCTTCTAATCTTAGTAGTTAGTAGTTTTTAAGCCTATTTTATCATTTATAAGTAGTTTACAAGTCTTCTTATTAGTTTTCCAAATGTTTTTATTTTTTACTGTTTTTTTATTTTATTTTACTAGGGTAGATTTTGTTTTAAGGATCTTTTATTGTTTCTGTTGCCTCACACTAGTCACTTTTAGGTTGATACATGTTCTCTTAAGTCTCGACCTTAGTTTTTTTTAAGACAAATATCTCTTTTAAACCCATTTTGACCCAACTGCTACAGTAGCCCTGCTGTCTCAGCTTGAGGTTTTCTTTCTAACTTTTTAGTTTCTCCACTTATCCATAATGCTTTATTATTGCTTTTTTGTATTCCTTAGTTGCTCATCTTCATAGATTTACAGCATATATGTCCTAGTTCAATCATTTTAGTGCCTAAATTTTAGCTCAAAGTCACCTACTTAGGCTGTATTTTTTAAAAGTTCACAAAGTCCTTATCTGTCAAATTTCTATCATCTTTTTCTTAGCTTAATCTTTTCCCAAATTCCTTCATATTAGTTTTAGGGGTAGATTAGTTGCTCTACTTGAACTGTTTAGACTTACTTTATTATTATCTTAAGCTTTTAGTAGCTTTTGATGAGCTTAAACCTGCCCCTTTAGTCACTTTTCTCCCAGTAGTCCTTAGGTAGAATTAGCTTAGGTTAGTGCTATTTAGGCTTATTTAAACTGCTTAATTTTGTTACCTTAGCTTATCTTGGATCCTCCTTAGTTTCCCTTTCGCTTATTTCCATCTTAGTATACCTTATAGTAGCTTTTAGATTGCTTGAAGAGTTGAAAATTCCCTTTTATAACAAAATAGAGTAAACTGCTCTTCTTTTCCTCTTTTATCTGCTTAATTTTTAGTTTTCACAAGTAGATGTAATTATAAAAAATGCTTATTTTCATCAGTTCTATTAGCTTTTAAAATAAAATTTGAAAAATAAAAAGTTTTGCAAAAAGCTGAGGTCCAGGTTCGAACCTGTGACCTCCAGCTTTCCCACACCTCCACACATCACACTAGTCCATCTGCCCTAGGGTCTTTACGCATAAGGATTTTGCAAAATTTAATAGTTAATAGCTTTTAGCATTTATAAGCTTGTAAACTGCTTTTAGCTTGTATTAGCTTATCCGTAGTAGCTTTTTCACAGCTTTTATTTTCCTTAGCTTTAGAATCCTTTTAATATCTACTATAAAAATTTCAGAATAATTTAATAAGCTTTTCTATTTTTAATCATTTATTTTACTTTATATAGTTTTTAAATCATTTAAAATATAAAGTTATAAAAAAATATTTTTCTTTTTTTTTCTAAAAATTTTATTTTATTCATTTAGAATGTAGAATTATTAATCTCATGCCCGTAGGATTAGGATTTCTTAGATTTCACTTTTTATTTTGCGTTATTACGTTTATGTTAATTAAAAATTCTCACTTTTAGTTTAATTTACGTTTTAGGTATCCCTATGCCCCGTTACTTGTTCCATTAGCTTTATTGCTTGTTTTTATTCATTATTGCAATATCCTTAGTTTAGAACTCTTAATTTCCAATTATATCCCTATTCACTTCACGATTTCACGATCACGAACCGATAATCTCGACTTCAACCTTCGTTGGGACCACGACCCGGGAAATACATACTTCACTTGTGTTTCTTTGGACTATAATTATACTACATCACCCATCATCCAAAGATTTCTCAGGGTTCCTAAAATGTAAGAACAGCCTATCCCCTAATCCTAGTGCTTCTAACATTCCAACATACTCCTCAATGCGGAAATGGTTAACATCAATCAGGTCAACATACGCTATATCTCCAAACAAATATTTTCGGTTTGGTGGATATGTGAAGAGCCCTTTGTGGTGAATTTTCAGAGTGAACAATGTACCATTCAACTCTGGTTAATTAGGAACACAAATAACAACTTATAAGTATGAAAACCATGACATATCATACAATGTAGTACAAATGCATGTTCGAATAATAAAAATAAATGACAACTTACCGTAAATAGCATGAAGCTCATATTCTGGAAACAAGGGAGTTCGAATCTGCCAAACTGGAGATAACACTACCATGATATTGTTTTGTGGGTGAGTGTTGAAATAAGATAAAATGTATTTTTTTTTTGTATGATTTGGTCGTCTTAAACTGTTCTACATGAATCATTTGATTAGCAAACAATGTCCTCGTCGATTATCGTGCTGGGTGGGAAGAGTTTTGTCATGCAGGCGGGAAAGTTGAAATGACGAAAATACCCTCACGTGCAACGCACGTGAGGACTGACTAACGGGCTTCGCTAACGATCGTTAGGCAAAAAAACGTTTTTGAAAACAAACGTCATCCTCAAGGACACTTTTTGCCTCAGGAAACCTGCTCAGGGACATTTTTTGCTAAAATTCTTGTATGAGGACAACTTTCGCAAAATCGACAAAGTTAAGGGACATTTTTTGCAGTTTACCCCAATTTATATACTCACGCCATCACCATTCTCTAAATTTAGTAGAAATACTACAACATTTTCTTCTTCACTAATGCAATGTTTTTGACTTGTTGTACGATTTTATAAAAGATAATTATTAAAATTTTAAATCAACTTCTTATTTTTTCTAGTAATAGAGGTCAAAATTTACCAATTTTGTTACAGGAAATATACGAGTTTTAAATTTCGAATAAAATGAGCCAATATTGCAATGCTTTTAAGTTATGTACAATTTTATAAAAATGGTGATTAAAATTATGAAATCAATTTCTTAATAGTTTAAAATAATTACAAATATTTGAATAATATACATGGTAGACTCATTACAATAATAAATAATAGTTTAGATAAGGTTTTTTATATAAGTTTTACTTTTAGAGTGTAAATTATTTAGTTAAAAAGAATTATTGGCATAATAATTGAACTTTTGTGTCTTTATAATTACGTTAGATTAATAGTAAAGAATATGGATTGCATTATACGATTTAGTCATATGAAAATGCTTGAAATCGAATTATATAGACATATTCAATATTTTTGGTGAAAAAAAAATTAAAGTAAATAAAAGATTTTAAGTAATTATATTATAAACTTTTTATCAAACAATACACCACTGACAACACACGTGCATTTTAATTCTCGTTTAAACACAATAAGAGTTGGTAATTATACCAAGGTAGGTGTATACATATACAACTCATCAAGTTAAATTGGTTGACACTCGTTCACCTTAGTGAAACACTTGTATTGAAAGGAAGAAAAAGAAGTTGTATAAATAGTTTTACTACATTTAGAGAATGGAGACTTTGTGAGCATCAATTGTTAACATAGAATCATCATATGACACACAAATCTTTCTATTTTTAGCTTTACTTGCTAATATTTACACTTGTATTTCATATATAGTTTAATGAGCAATTTAATAATCATGCTATTTCTAGCTTCATTTGCTAAAATCTATCTAACCTTTATTTATATTAAAGTGTACTATTTCATTAGTGATACACTTATACACTTGTAATGAAATGAAGGAAAAAAATGATGTACAATTTTTATAAAATTTAGAGAATGGTGATAGTGTAAGCATCAATTGTTAACTTAAAATTGTCATATGACACATAACATTGATATTTTAACCTCATTTGCTAATATCTACCTTTATTTTATATTGAAGTTAACTACTATATTTCATTACTGGTTTAATGAGCAATTTAGTAATTAGTTTAATAAGCAATTTAATGATCATGCTATTTTTAGCTTCATTTGCTAAAATCAACCTTTATTTACATCAAAGAATACTATTCATTAGTGATACACTTGTAATGAAACGAAAAAAAAAATGTTGTATATATTTTTACTAAATTTAAAGAGGTGGCACTGTGAGTATCAATTGTTAACTTAAAATAGTCATATGACAAGCAAATATTTCTATTTTTAGCTTCATTTGTTAATATCTACCTTTGTTTACATTGAAGTCTACTATTTATTACTAGTCTGATGAGCAATTTAATAATCATGCTATTTTTAGCTTTATTTGCTAATATCTACTTTTATACATTAAAGTATACAATTTCATTAGTGATATACCTGTAATGAAATGAAAAAGAAAAATGTTAGTAAATACTTTTACTAAATTTAGAGAATGGTGACGGTTTG
This sequence comes from Artemisia annua, assembly GCA_014162995.1. Taxonomy (NCBI): domain Eukaryota; kingdom Viridiplantae; phylum Streptophyta; class Magnoliopsida; order Asterales; family Asteraceae; genus Artemisia; species Artemisia annua. Next base: position 73,900 of record LBNU01003093.1, read on the forward strand.
AGCATCGATAGTTAACTTAAAATTGTCTCTCACAGGTACATCTTTCTATATTTAGCTTCATTTGTTAATACCTACTTTTATTTACATTAAACTCTACTATTTCGTTAGTGATATCTATATCTATATATATATAAAGAATGAGTTCCCCCTATTGAATGTGAGCATTAATGTCATAAGCTAAGAAACTCAAACATATTGTTTAAGATAAATGTGAGAGTCCTGCTAAATTCACCAAGAAAAGTTTATTCACCAAGAAAAATTAATTTGGTCAATATGGGAATTAGTGTTGTTTAACTGATATGATCAACATAGTTTTTAACAATTTTTATTATACATCATGTATTTCTCATTTTTTTCGGAACTCAAAAAATTTACATAAACATTCCTAGTAACTAACTACATTAAATACATATAACCAGAATTATTCATGTATTTAAATGTACTTAACTCATATTAATCTCATATTTCAATTTAACATTAATTCATACAATCTAAAGGTATAACTCTTTTTTTTAGCAAAATTCTTTCCAGATATGTTTCTGGCAATAACCAAGATTGTATTACTTTTTACAAGTTATACATTTCAAACACCTGCACTGATCGAAGACCCAAACGGCACTCCCAAACAGCCCTCACACGAGCGAACAACCCTTCCAAAAAGCACTCCCAAACAGCCCTCACTTCCAAAAACAACTTTCAAAACATCCATCCTCATCCGGCGAGGTTACCAACGAGTCGGTAAACCCACTAACCGGCGGCGCGTGTCCCTCCTCATCCGGCAGCGCGTGTCACTCCAACGAGGTTAAATCACGAGTCGGTAAACCACGATGTTACCACGAGTCGGTAAACCCACGGGGTTACACGAATCGGTAAACCCACGGCGCGTGTCCCTCCTCATTCGTTGTTGTTGATGACAACGAGAGGCCGGGGTGGGGCGTTTGGTTTGGAAGACGGAGTTGGGGTGGGGCGTTTGTGGTTGTGGTCAGTTTGGGTTAGTGGTTTTTGGTGAAGAGGATGTGTAGATCTAGGAGAAAGAGAGAGATATATTTTGTTTAGATCTAAGAGAAAGAGAGAGGTTATATGGTGCAAGTATAATACGTAGTTTTCAAACATGGACACCGGGCTGAGCATCGGGTCGGAACCGACCCGAACCGAAAAAACCGAGGACCGAAATTCATGAAAAAAACCGAAACCGAAACCGAACCGACGAGCCATCGGGTCGGTTCGGTTTCGTCGGTCTAAGTATATTTTTGTATGTTTTTGTCGGTGTTGGGCCGAACCGAACCGAACCGAACCGAACCGACCCGAAACCGAAATAATATAAAACCTGAAACCGAAACCGAACCGACGGGCCGTTGGTCCGGTTCAGTTTTTGTCGGTTCGGTCGGTTTCGTCAGTCCGGTTCGGTTTTGAACCTGCGGTGCCCAGCCTACCCCTGACTTCTTAAATGTATATTCAAAACTTTATGTCAATTATATGGTGCAAGTATAATACGTAGTTTTCAAACATGATAAACATATTGTGTGTGTGGTATTGTTTATACTAGGGGTGGCAATTCTCGACACGACACGATAAACGACACGAACCCGACACGAAGTTAAACAGGTTTGGGTTGAAGATAAACAGGTTTGGGTCAAAAACAGGTCAACCCGTCTAACCCGTTTAATAAACGGGTCGTGTTTGGGTTGAGCAAGTGTTAAACAGGTTAACACGTGAACCCGTTTAAGTATATAAGCCTCTAAAAATAAATTATATAACTTGGTTTTAATGTTGGATATGGATTAAATATATTTTGTTATGTTTTTAATATGAGTGAATTATGATTATAACTCTGATTGTATTGAAATTGACGCTTATAACTTATAACTCATATATTATTGAAATTGTTGTATAATTATTTGTATGTTATTTTTATCATATTTTAGATCCTTATATCATTTTTGCACTTAAGCTAGTTAAATCAACAAAACAATAATCTTATTCACTGCTTGACCTATTTACCTAAACAGGTTAAACGGGTCACAAACAGGTTACACGTGTTATGCAGGTCTGGGTTAGGGTTGAGCTTCTTGACACGATTAATAAATGGGTCGTGTTTGGGTTGAGGTTATTTCAACCCGCCAACCCGCGAACCCGAATAAGTCAACACGAACACGACTCGATTGACACCCCTAGTTTATACTTTATACCATGCTTAAGCTAGCCAAATATTTTTCAAACATGTCCGTTATTATTCAAATTAGCAATGTTTAGACTTCTTATGCATCGTTTTTTTTTTTTTTTTTTTTTTTTTTTTTTTTTTTTTTTTTTTTTTTTTTTTTTTTTTTTTTTAATAACTATTGTTGTTATCTCCATCTAACTATTATTTATATTTTATTGCAGGAGCCTTTTTTGTTTTGCATATATAAAGAATGTCGTTTTTTAATGGAAACAACAACTCAAGTGAAAGTGATGGTTTTTTTATGGAGACATCGCCATTTTTTACTCGTGAGGTACACTTGTTTTTATGTCATAGGCAATAACTTTTAACTTTATGCTATTCATTTAAAAGTGAATATTTTCATTAACAAAAAGAAATTTCATTTTAGGTGTTTAAGTCTCGTCAAGAGTTAAAATGTTGGGCGCAAGCTAAGGCACGATCTCTTGGTTACGTTATTGTAACTCAAAAATCATACACGAACGAAAGTGGTTTTTTCTATGAAGTCACACTTATGTGTGATCGTGGTGGTGAATATAAACCAAAAGAAACAAGTAAAAAATCTGCTACTAAAAAGATTAATTGTCCATTCCAGTTGGTAGGAAAGTATTCAAGTATGCATGATGGTTGGTTGATGAGTGTGATATGTGAAAAACATAATCATTCTCCTGCACGAAATATGGAGGGGCATCCATATGCGAGACGATTGTCTAATGAAGAATATCAACTGGTTGAAGATTTGACAAAGAAAAATGTGGAGCCACATGACATATTGTCAATAATAAAGGCGCGAAATAAGGATAAGGTGTCAACACTCAAAGATATATATATAATGCACAAGCTAAAATTCGCAAGGCCGGAAGAGTTGGAAAACACTCAAAGATGCAGGTAAACCATTACACAACTTATTTTAATGTTTTTTTCTTCTATATATTTTGATTTATTTATTTTCAATAAATAAAAGGAAAATTAATTATGAAAATTTCAACGCAGGTTCTTATGTCTCTTTTACACTCTAATGGTTATGTTCATGATTTTTCGACAAATGATGTTACGAATCAGTTGACACTTAACGAGCGCATGCATCCACGTGTTATAAATCACGGACAGAGAATTGGCTATGATGAATGCATGCGAAAAAGTTTTTCCAAATGCTACACAGTTACTTTGTAGATGGCACATTAGCCAGAATATTTTTAAGAATTGTAGGCCAACGATACACAAGATTGGAAATCATTTATTTCGGCATGGAATTCACTGGAAGATTCTCAAACGTATATTTCGTATTTGGAGAACTACAAGCAACTTGAGTCAGTCCTCGAAGAATATCCACGTATCTTTTTCTCTGTTTTACATTTAATATTATATTATTTCATATTTTAAATTTCTTTTATATTTTTTTGCTACACCACCTTATTATTTTTTTAAACATTTCAGGTGTTTTAAGTTATGTAACCGAACAATGGTTAAAAAATCATAAAGAACGGTTTGTGTCTGCATGGACTAACGTGTCTTTCAACTTTAACAATCGCACAATAAACAGAGTTGAGAGCCAACACGCTAAGTTAAAAAGATACTTGAAACATAAAAAACACAGCTTAGAGCAATTTGTGGGATGTATCAATGAGATCGTGCAGTCTCAAGTTACGGCAATCAACGAAAGCTTTGAAAGAAGCAGAATCTTTCGTTATCATCAACATAATATTTTGTGTTTCAACTTATTACGGGGTTTTGTTTCAAATGAAGTCCTTGATATGATTTTAGGAGAAGTTCATCGATTGAATGATCCTGAGTTCGAATACTCAATGTGTGGTTGTCAAGTTCGTAAGAGTTGTGGGATACCATGTGCTTGTGTACTGTCAGCGTACTTATTTTCAGGTCAACATATATAACTGTTGTTATTTGATTAACTTTTTGATGTCTTGGTTTTTCAAAAAATATTAACAACAATTTTTATTGTTTTATTGCAGGTGAGTATATCCCCTTGGAGTCAATTGATATCTTTTGGAGGACACTAGATGTTTCATGGTCAAAACCCTTGGAAGATGAAGATATTCAATGTGACGATGACTTACACATTTTTAAAGAAAATTTTAACAAGCAATCCAATGTAGGAACAATGAGTTTCTTAAGAANATAACTGTTGTTATTTGATTAACTTTTTGATGTCTTGGTTTTTCAAAAAATATTAACAACAATTTTTATTGTTTTATTGCAGGTGAGTATATCCCCTTGGAGTCAATTGATATCTTTTGGAGGACACTAGATGTTTCATGGTCAAAACCCTTGGAAGATGAAGATATTCAATGTGACGATGACTTACACATTTTTAAAGAAAATTTTAACAAGCAATCCAATGTAGGAACAATGAGTTTCTTAAGAAAGCTAGGTTGTATAAGCAATCCAAGTGCACTTCTAATTAAAGAACCTGCAGTTAAAAAAATCCCCGTGGACGACCAAGCAAGAAACAACAAAAAAAGAAGTGTGCTGATCCGATAATTCAAGTTCCCAGTAAAAGTAGTCATTCAACCAAGTTTTTCGGGGTAGACTTGAACGAGGAACCACCAAGGCATAGTTCATACTCGAACTATGAAACACGTGCACGTAACGTGTTCCTGGACTTAAACCAACCTCCGAGACATAATTCATATGTGAGCCAATCGTCCATGAAACGCGTTCCGGAACGCGTTCCAGAAATATTTTTGAAACAACTTCCACAGATTTTCCATCCTTATGTTACAGATTTACAAGATGTCATAGGTGATTGAAATTGCGGATTTCGATCTGTCGCTGTCTCTCTCGGTCTCCCTCAAGATCAGTGGCGTCGTATTCGGTCTGATTTGGTGCAGGAGTTAGATTTTAACCAACAGAAATACAAGTATATATTTGGAACGAGCGGTTATAAAAAAATTTATGAGACCGTAAAAAAAGCTGAAAAGTGGATGCAAATGTCAAACACGGGTTTGGTTATTGCCTCAGCATATAAAAGAGTTGTTATAAGTCTAACTCATGGAGGAAATGTCGGAGGCTGCACTACGAGTTTTCCGCTTTGGTCGAGTCCACCCCAATCGGAACCACATGAGACAATTGTGATTGTTCATGTGAATGGTAACCATTATATTAAAGCGACACTACGCGAAGGTTGTCCATTACCGTTAACTCATCCACTTTGGATTACATATAAAAGTGGAAATGCATCTGGATGGGAGGACACATATGTTAGTCGTCAAAATGTGTTTCGCGAATATTATTATCGTATTCCGGAAAATATTGACCTAACAAAATAATTATGTAACATTCACTATATTGTATTTTTAATTTTTTGTTTCTTTATATTGTATTTTTAATTATTTATTTTCAATAAATATTATATTACTTTTCACGTATAAACGTATGTATATAACAAGTGAAAAATATCTATATGACAAAAAAAGTAAAAAATAACTACAAAAGTAAATAAATAAAGAAAAAGAAAAAGATTTTTTTTTTGAGACACTATGATGATGTCAATGATGAGGTACCCCTACTTTATTCAATTGTTGAAGTTGTTGTTCTCATTTATGGTCATTAATGAAAAAGTAGAGAATATTTTACAATAAAGTCAATGATAAGGTAATGATCATGGTGTATTTAGAAGAAGCCAAATGTGAAGCTTATTTTGAAGTAATCAAGTAAGCATCTTTCAGCACTTATTATGATTACATTAAACAAAGGATATTAACCAACCATATGAATGTATAAAGGCTCGGTTATTGAAAGCTTCTAATAGGTGTAAATTCTCATCTTTTCAGTTGCTCACAAAAAATTAACGACAAGTCTTTAAATGTGACTTTTCATATGAGTTTTGATGAGTATAAATAACAACCTATCTCAGTCCATCTTCATCTCCATTTCCGTTCAACCTCAGTCAAGATCTAAACAATAATAACAAACCGACAGTAACATAACCCATTAACCCACCCGCGTCAACATCCATTTAATCGATTCTTTCGTGTCTACAATAGAAATATCATGGATGTCAACAATCGAATAACAAGATCTAGAAGTCGTACCCTTAATCAAAACTGAAAAAAGCAATAAGTAAAGATCTCTGTTTTTCTTTCGTGTCTACAACAGAAATATCAGACCTTGAAGGTCCAGTTAACAAAAGAATAAAAAATCATCATCGATCCCTTTTGAAGCTTTGCTTCTTTCAATATCCGAAAATATAAAAGAAAGATTGAAACAAATTTGTTTCATCTCCTTTTTATTTCGATTAAACAAAACATGAAACACAACATACCCCCAAAGAAAACCTACCTGAGATCCTTAACAAGATCTAGAAGCCATAAGAAAATTATTAAAAAGGTGGTCTTTGGTGATGGGTTGTCGGAGCAGATAGTAACAAACACAGAGTGAGTTTTTTTGGTATTCGGATAAGATTGTGATGATGAAGAAGATACGATTGAGGTTGTGATGGAGATGCGATCGGTTATGTTTGACTGAGAGAAGATATTGGGAGCAGTTAGGTGAGAGATGAGAGAGAGGCGCTTTTCATAGTGTATGTGTGTTTAGGGTTTGTGTGAAATGAGACACTTTGACTTATCTATAACTATCTGTGATTGGACTTGGGTTTTGGGTTCGGGCCTAAACGTTTGTTTATTTTGGTAGTGAAATTTCCATAGATTGTGTCTATTATGGTATTGCTAATGTAGGACTGTAGGTACTTTTAATTGTTAATTTTGCCCATCAATTCCTTTTTGAAATAACATAAATTTACTATGTGAAGATGCTTAAGCTTAAGCCATTACAAGTGGATAGAGGTCAATTAGATCCTTATAATTTAGAAATTTAAGATCAATTTAAAGGCGTGCAATAGATTAAAAGTGAGATGCATCTTTGGCGCATTCATGCAAACGGAACTTGGAAATCTCGATATATCTGTGTCATTTAATCAAACAAAGAAGATAGGAGGGTCTTGATTTTATTGAAATGTAGAGGTGGTCCCGAGTTGCGATGCTGAAGATTTTGTATATTTTCATCTTGCATTTTTGCAAATAGGCTTTCGACTCCCTATATGAGTGATCCTGATCCAGTTATTCTAAGAACCTAAAATTATTCAATGGGCACGCTTCTTCAATTAACATATTGTCTGAAATATATGGAATAGAATCTAAAAAGCTAAAAGACACTATCATCTATTGTTTATTTTGTGACGTAAGGATTCTTGATCATTTAATTTTGGTTGTCACACTAGGTAATCACTTTCTTTATTTAATTTCAAACACCTCTCTATCATACATCCGAAAGCTTTAATTGAGTTCACTCGAAAAAGAAATATTTCAATTTTCTTATTATGTTTCTTTAGATTTTATAAAAATATCAAACTTTCCTTATAATAACGGTTTACTCGGGTGGGTCCGAACCCTATTAACCTGCTTATTCCATAGCCGATCAAACCGAAACCCGAATAACCCGAACCTCTATTAGGGTTACGTATGAGCAAAGTTTTTAATATGCAAAACTCGAATAAGCATTGCTCAAGTCGAGTTAATCTGAATAACGACCCTTATTTGTAAGCTATAATTTTAAAATAATACTATTACAATAAGAAGTTAGAAATATAACTTATTACTCTTTTGGGTTCTAAGATCAATTTAGATCCTACAAGAAGGAACCATTAAGAAAATACTTACTCTCAAAATAGTATATGTTGTTAAAAAAAAGGGATAATACAACACGTATGATTCAAGTCCATGAATGTTTTATCATATCTTAAAGAGAGTGGTATGTTTATGATAATTAATGACTAATATATTAAGGAAGGTAAAAGTGTGTAAGTGGAAGGATAGATCAAAATGGGCCATATCAAGAAATATTTCAACGGCGTTAGATTAACTGTTCGAAGGAGGTTTAACAACTTAATCCTTTTGTTCTCTACTAAATTTTATATTGACCAATCTATAAAATGCAACTTATAACTTAATAAATAATAATACTTATTGTTGATCAACTTATATTGTTTGACAATTTCTTTCATATAGATGAGAATTTACATGTAAATATAGTTGAATAGTTTATACTTTATACTACCTTTTGCTTTAGTATTTGTATTTATTTATAAATCTAGACCACATTAATTGTTCATTTAAAACTAAAATAAAAAGTCTTTTGTGTTTTAAAGTGTTGTATCGTATACTTTAAAAGCTGTATGTCTTAATTTTAAGAGAGAGAGAATGCTTTATATATTATATGTAGTATATATTTGTATATATAAATATCAGTTTTAACCCCGGTAAAACGTCTCCTCAAGCTCCAGTAAACTTTGTCGCACATTGAGTATTTTTTATAATTTTTCTTAAACATGTCTTTTATATAAACACTAAACTTTGTCGCACATCAAGTATTTTCTCTTTTATACAACTACTGGCAACGTATAAATTACATGTCATGCCTTTATATCAATATCATAGCAATCATAATACATACCCTAATTCATTGAAGATGATTTTCGCAAAGTTTTTAATATCTCTCATTATATGGCTTCGGATTTGAGTGCCAACACACATGCTTCAAACAAATTAGTTCCTTCACAATATATACACCTACGACATTAACAATCTGAGTAAAAATATTAAAATTCAAAAAAATATATGCAATCATTCAATTCGACTACAAAACTCAAATACACATTGCCTTAAGCATCAGCTATACATGAATGATTTATAATTGTTTTATTTTTCCATAGATGATGTCTATATCAACCGATATCTCTTGGAGATATAACAACGCAAACTTCACGGATAGAAAACAAGACTAGATGGTGATACATCAAATTTGGTTTAACATGTCGTCTTCCATAAAATATCCAAAAAAAAAAAATAATAAAAAAATAAATAAATAAATAAATAAAAATAAAAAAAAAAATAAAAAATGTTTAAGTTATGTGCAGTATCAACTGTTTGTTTATCCTTTGAAATAATGTTATTCTTATTAGCTTTCAAATAACATGTTATGCGTTATGATGATAAACACACTCATGGATTTGATACATTTTTCATGAAACAATTCTATTCACAAAAAGTTACTTAAAAGAACTTCATTTATTCATTCGAAGCATATTAACAAAATACAAGTAACCTTTACAGAACTCTGGATTTTTTCATAATGAACAAAGCCCGTGCATCGCACGGGCCATGCTGTCTCGTGTTTTTAATAAGAAAGTTGCTAGATATTTATTAGATATTTTATAAATGAAGTTCCTTATATAAAACAATTAGTAACAGGTAAAAGTTTAAGGTAATTTTCGTAACTTGTTAGATAGTTTAAGGATGTGTTTTGATTTTTTTTATCAAGAAAACATGAATTTTGGGGATAGCTTGACTACAATTTTTGTAGCTAATTGGCTACAATCTTCCATCAAAATATACAAGAAAATGAATCAAAGACCAAAAAAAAAAAAAAAAAAAAAAAAGTCAGACCCACAATTGTAGCACAAATTGTAGGGAGTTGGCTACAATGCAAATGTAGCTAATATATTTCATTAAATTTTATATATAAACGTTAACATCCTTTTATAAAATCGTATATATGTCAAAAGCATTGCACATTAAACTCACTTTGTTTGAAATTTAGAGACATTTTTATTGGTTTATTTTTGTAAGCGTTGGATATTTGTTAAATATTTGATCAATAAAGTTTGTTATATACAAATCCGTAAAAATTAAAACTTTCGAGCAATTTTTGTAGCTTGTTACATAGTTAAGGAGGGGGTTGATTATTTGTTTCTCTTAAAGCGCCGTCGTACGCTTTACCAATTGTAAATATAAATAATGATCCAATGTGGCAATGTAAATAGATCATTAGCTAGTGTATCATTTTTATTTATAAATAATTCTTGAAATTTTTTTAAATAAGTCAACAAACAGATTAACCAAGTTTTTAACATCATATACATGTTAAAACCTTTCTATAATTTATTTATTTGACAGTATATAATATGATAACTCGCAGGTGTATTAACTATCGTCTAATGACATTTTGCTAAATATCATTTAACTTATTTCAAAAATAAGATTAAAATAATATATTACTTTTTTGGTGCAAAAAATAATATATTACTTAGTATCTTTCTTCACATGATTAGTTATACATAGAAGCAAATACTTCTATTTCTAAGTCCCATTTTTCATGTTTGTTCACATTTTGAGCGCCTCACCAACACATGTACAATCACAAATATGTGCACTTCTTCCATGCTTTGCATCTCATCTTACTTGAAGGCTTTTTAAGTGTTTTTAGGTTTCTCTTTTATAATTTTAACAATTTACAAATGTCTAACACAAGACGAATTATACCTTTTAGTTAATGTGTCACTCGCATAGCATAGAGGTTGTACAAATGACCCAAATATGTGAAATCGCATATATATATATATATATATATATATATATATATATATATATATATATATATATATATATATATATATATATATATATATATATTCAAAATATGCATAAAAACTATTATACTATATACATTAAAATTTTACACCAAAAGATATATACACAATTATTAATCTTTCGAGGGGGTAAAGCCTATTAATTTTGAATACCGGACAAAATTACTCAAATGCTTTTATTATCTTTAAAAATTTATATCTACATGTCTTTTATATAAATTTACATTTTCCAACTATAGTTGTAATTTATTTTGCTAAATGATTGTATACAAAATAAAGACTCAAACACATAGCTTTATATAAGATCTTCACCTCTAACTATTGTCCAAATACTAGCTCCTAATTTTATCAAATTACACTCAATTAACATATCACACTAACACTATAATAAAATAGAATTTGCTAAACGATGCTGGTCAATGCTTAAAGTAACAATTAATATGAATATGAAAGAAACTTGAACTTTGTTAAATTAAAAATGACATATATTTAAGTTAATTTTTATATTCATTTATTGTGTATTAAATACATAACTACTTTAAATATAAAAAGAACAGATTATTTAATGTGCATTAAATATTGCTTAGTATACATTTTTTAGCAAACCCCTAATAAATTTAAGGGATTTGCTAACGAGTGCCGAGTGGGCATCTTTTTAAATATAAATACATGCAATTAATATGTAATTAATACACTCAAATTTCCTGTTTTCAATAAAAAATGCATTTAATGAACATTAAATAAATGTAAAATTTGCTATAATTAAATATGATTTTTGATTTAATACACTCAAACTTTTCATATGTTTATACTTAAAACAATGTTAAGTGGGCACCGATTAGCAAATCCCTAAATTTAATACTATATAAAAAGTATAATAATTAACTTTGATCACATGATTAGTTATACATAAAAACCAACACTTTAATATCCTAATCACAAGCTTCACGTTTGTTCACATTTTATCTCCATCAACACATGCACAATATTTAACATAAAAAGCCCTTTTTCATGACCCACTTTTAGCCAAAACTGTAAATAAATCAAAATCAATAAAGGACCAAAACTGTGAAACAACCAAAACTAAAAGGACCAAACTCGTAACATAATCCAAACAAAAACCCCAATTCCCCGCCCATCTTCACTTCTCCAACCGGAAACCCAACCGTTTCCGGCCACCGTATATAAACCACCAACATCCCATTCCACGTGTCACACACATTCATTTCACACTCACCTTTTTTTCAGCACAAAAAAATAAAAAATTAAAAACACTTTCGTACACAAATGAACAACATTCACAATTTTACAAAATTTAATTTAATTCCACAAGAATAAATTCCAATTGATGACACCATTATCATTTAATTTAACAAAAATTGGTTCCAGATTATAATCAAAACGACGACGTTTAATGTGATGATGATGATGAATAATTACTATATTTAGTAAACAAGTGAGATTATGATAAGATGCTTGTTATTGATGATAAAACACTCACCGCTTCAGTATTTTTCTTTATATATATATTCTGCTCTTTCGTAACAGATTTACGGTTTTTTTCGCACTGTCGAAAACCTCCTCTCAAGGTATTATTATCTGATTGTTTTTTTGATTTGCATGTAAGGTTTTTGATGTGGATTTGTGTAATGTTACTTGATTATATCTTGTTAACTGTTGAATTTTGCTGTTTGGTTGCAGATTTAGGATTTCCGCATTTTCGTCGAAAAGCCGCAAAGGTATAACCGTGATTTTGATTGATTTTTTTTTTTTTTTTTTTTTTTTTTTTTTTTTTTTTTTTTTTTTTTTTTTTTTTTTTTTTTTGTTTTTTCTTTTTTTTTTTTTTTTTTTTTTTTTTTTTATTTTTTTTTTGTTTTTTTTGTTTTTTTGTTGTTTTTAATTGAATGTTAGTTGATTGCTACTGTTTTTGTGTTGATTCGAAAGGATTTTGATGAAATCTATATTTGAAATTATTATTTTACTTTTTCGCTGTTTAAATTTGTTTTGTTTTTTTTTGTTTTTTTTGCTTTTTTTTTTAATTTTTTTTTTTATTTTTTTGTGATCGGCATGTGAGGTTTAGGGGGTGTTTGTTTAAGCTTTTATATGTTATGAAGTTATGAGCTTATTTGTGTTTCGGCTTACATTTCATAAGCCCCCAATTTCCGGCTTATTTTGAGGACTTGTGGAGTTATATAAGTTTATTATTGATATGATAACTTTATAAGCCCATAAGTCCTCAAAATAAGCCGGAAAATTGGGGCTTTATGATATATAAGGCCGATATCAAATAAGCTCATAAGCCCACATATAGAGCCTAGACAAACGCCACTTTAAATCTATTATTTGATTGTTTTATTGTTTGGATAAAATGTTAAGGATGTTTATTGTTTACTTTTTGCTGTTAGTGATAAGTAGTGTGGTTGTGTTGTTTTTTTTTTTTTTTTTTTTTTTTTTTTTTTTTTTTTTTTTTTTTTTTTTAAATAAAGTATATATGGTTGATAAAAAGAAAATTCAAACTTTATTCGTTATTTTTAATTGTTTGTGGATTTGCTATATATGGATTGTTACTTTGTTTTTGTGCTGATTTGGAAGAATTTGGTTTGATACGATGAAAGTTTGGAAATTTGAATTTAATCTTTTATTGTTTACTGTTAAATTATGATTTATGATTGGGATGTCAGTTGTGTGGTGTTGATTGGATGAATAAATTTGTGGTTGAATGCTACTGTTTTTATGTCGATTCAAAACAATTCTTTGTGGTTGAATGCTACTGTTTTTATGTCGATTCAAAAGAATTCTTTGTGGTTGATGAAATGAAAATTTGGATTATTATTATACTTTTTCACTGTTGAATTTTGTAAGAAATTGAAATTATATGATTTTCTTTGTGATCTGATTTTTTTCATGTGGTTTAGTGTTGAATTTTGGTCTGAATTTGAGGGTTTTTTTTTATTAATTTGTTTGTGAATGTGTGTTTTTCTATGATATGTAAATTGATTATTACTGTTTTAGTGTGGTTGAAATGAAGAATATATTTTTTTTTGGCTAAATTTTGATTTGCTGCATTTTTTTATTTTTTATTTTATTTTTATTTTTTTTTTGGATTTATGTTTGTTTATGAAATGCTACTCTTTTTGTTATGGTCTTAAAGAATTTTGTACGGTTGATGAAATCAAATTTTGAAATTTATTCCTTGTTTCTACTTGTTCACTGCTGAACTTCGATTTTCTTAAGTTTCTCTGTTGATGGGTGTAATAATTTTTGGATTTGTGCTTGTTTATTGGATGTCACTCGAATCTTATTGTCTTTCGCGTTTCGTATTTTTTGTTATTAAAAGGATTTTCATTAATGGTTTGGTAATGTTTGATGTCAGTCGAATCTTATTGAACTGAGAAATTTTTTATGGTTGATGAACTTAATGTTTGAAAATTAGTCATTATTATCTACTTGTTGACTCTTTCATTTTAATCTGTTTGTATGTTTTCGTTGTTGTTGATTGGCTGAGTGCTTATGCGATAGACTTCGTGTTTTACTGTTGAGCTGAATGGATTTTTTTATGTGATTGGTGAACTGAATGTTTGAAAGTTATTTGTAATTATTCATCTGTTTACTGTTTTTGTGTTCTTATTTGACCTGAAAGGCTTCATATGGTTGATGAACTGAAATGCTTTGGAAATTTTATTCCACTTGTTGACTGTCAAAATTTGATCTGCATGCAAGTTTTTTTGGGTGTTGATCGACTGAATTAATTTGTGGATTTATTCTTGTTATGGAACATTTGGATTGTACAAATTTTAAGTTGGTCTTTATGTGATCTGAAAGGATTAAATGGTACTATTTTCATGTTGGTCTTTGAGTCCTTTTATCATAGTTTACACTTTATACTCTGATTGCTCTTTCATGTTGAATTGTGATCCTTGTTGGATTCTTTTTACTGAATTAATTGACATCACAATTCTGAGATATTAATTTTCTATCTAGCAGGTCCGTTACTAGCTAGGAGCAAGTTGCAAAATGGATGGACTTATGTCAGAGCTACGAGGAACTAATGGCCATGAAGATGGTCATGTTCAGGGGTTATGGTCATCCTGTGAAGGAAGGCAACCAATTGATATAGGCAAACAAATTTTCTGTAACAGCGCTGTGAATATGAAGAATATAGATGCAGTTGGATTTGATATGGACTATACCCTTGCACAGTACAAACCTGAAACTTTTGAATCACTTGCATATGAGGGTACAGTTGAGAAGCTTGTAACCAGTTTGGGATATCCTAGAGAGGTTTGTTAATTTGTTTGAAGTTCATAATAATTACTTATGCAGAATGATTTTTTATAAATTTTTGGTATTATACTTCAGCTTTTTAAATTGTTGATCTAAGGTATACTCATATGTATTTTCTGATATCAATGCAGGTGATGAAATTGTCTTTTGATTGGACCTACATGGTCAGAGGACTTGTTCTTGATAAAAAGAGAGGAAATGTACTGAAGGTTTGTGTTTGTCAAACATTACTGTTTCTTGTAGCATATTCATGTGTTATCTAGATTTGCATGCTTATCGATGTGAAAATATCAGGTTTTGAATGAATTAACTCGAAGCTTTTTTCATTCCTAATCTATTTTCCCTTTCTTTATTCTGTTATTGTTCTCAACTCTCCAGATGGACAGGCACAAATATGTGAAAGTAGCCTATCATGGATTTAGATTGATGTCAAAGAATGAAAAAGTTTCTACTTACGGGAATGGTTTCATCAGAGACGCATTCGATGGGCCTGATTATGCACATATCGACACCCTTTTCTCACTAGCCGAAGGTTATTTATTTGCTCAGCTGGTGGATTATAAGGACGCTAATCCGGGCAAACTCTCAGAGTCAAAAGAGTAAGTGGTGCAGATAACTTCAACCTTTAATTATCTTGCAATAGCAAAATAATTTATCGTCCAATTTTTGCTAGAAGCTGTACATGCAACGGTTCACCAATGGGAAATGGATGTGCCCAGAGTAATTGCTATTTTATTTATTTAACATTTTAGTTTTTTGATTTAGTTGTTGGTCTCAAGTCTCGACTAATTGTTGTTGCAATTAATAAAATAGTACAATTAAAACGGATGAGGTTTTTTCCTGGTGAAGTTACCTGGAGAGGGCGAGCTCAGATGTACACGGCCTCACCGGGTTAATCCGGGGACCGTTTCCGACCCTTTCCTGGCCACCCGCAAATGTACACACCTAGCGAGGTTTTATGTTTGAACCTTTGACCTCTTGTGAGGAAACCAAGGACCTTACCACTAGGCCATTTATTGGTGGTTAATAAAATAGTATAATTAAAATTCTAGAAAACCTGGGAGAGTACTCAATTGAGAACGAGGATTGGACAGAGGATATTATCATAAGTACTCTCTTCATTGCCCAAAAGCACATCCCTCCTTTATCATCACTGAACAAACTGGAGAATAGCAATATCAGTGAACAACTGAGGAATTGTTCTTAATATTCATACTATATGCTAAGGCACAATAATTTCATTGTTACTATTGTTGAATTATACATGGAAATTGGAGCATGCTTATACTTGTTTGTGATTTAGAAATGTATCTCAGCTTATTAAAATGTTGCAAACTATTTCTTGCAGCTATGCTCGCATCTATACTGATGTTCGCGCTGCTGTTGATATGTGCCATCGTGACGGAACGTTGAAAAGGATGGTTGCGAAAGATCCACAAAAGTATGTGATTTTTGCTTGTTTATATATTGCTTTTTGTCTTGTCTTGTGAGCATGGGTGAACTATGGCTGTAGTATCGTGTTACATATAATGTTTACTACATATAAAATAAAAGTAAAATAACTCCCAATACCGTCTTCCACGGTGTATTGGGGAGGTTGAGATGTAGACAGCCCTACCCCTACCTAAGGTAGAGAGGCTGCTTCCGGTTCTACCAAAGGTAGAAAAGGACCTCCGGCCTTGCAAGGAGTAACGATCGAACCCTTGACCTCTGTCTAATGTTTACTACCCCTACCTAATGTTAATTCATATGCCAATCTATAATATTAACTAAGAAATTAGAGTAATAAACTTCATGTGTAGAATAATTAACCCACATGAGGAAGAAAAGGAATCTTAGCTGTGTGCCTGTGCCTTACTTTATAGGGATACTTTTGCAACAGGCTTGGCAAAATTAGAGGTGGCAATTTGTGCCCAAAATCAAAAAAATAGGCTAATTTGGGCTAAATTGTAAAAGATTTGGGCACATTTTGCCCCTTCCTTTTTGTGAAATGGGCATCTATGGCCCATTGAAAAGTTAAATGGGCACTAACGGGCACATATTTTCTCTCAATTGTAGAACATTACAATTGGTTTTAGAGAAAAACATATAGATATAAGATTATTACTATTTTTTTTAAATATAAATGGGGTGTTACGTTTAAGGAATTTTTATTTTGTCGTTTTGGGTTTTTTCTAAAGCGATTCATATAACATAAGCCCGTTTGGCCCGTACCCGTTTAGCCCGTGCCCGTTTGGGCTAGAGCCCGTTTGGACCGTTGCCCGTGCCCGCCCGTTTTACCACCTCTAGGCAAAATAATCCTTTTTAGGGATATTTTTGCAAAAAGGCAAAACCACCCCCTTAGGTATGTAAAGTGTTTACATTTGGCCTATTAGGGATGATACTTACCAATTGTTTCTCAGATCATGGATGATTTTTGCTGTTTACTCTACTTTTCTATACAAACAACACCAAAATCTTTGCTCCCTTTATTTATAGCACACTCTAAAAACGTTGTCCCTATTTCTAAGTGTCCTAATGCTAGCCACATCTATTTTTCCATGTTTTGAGAGTACGTTGCATTATTTTTCTATGTAGCGTAAATGATATGCTACATTCCTTTTAGTTTTAGCAATCGATATAATTTGCTTCCTTAGTACTCTAGTGACGTACTAATCCTAAGAAAACCATTGTTACTGCAATCATGTGAGTTAAGGAAATTGTCTTTAGAATGAGGAGTGGATGAGCTACTTACTTACTTTGTAGGGACACTATTGCCATTAGTTCTAGGAGCTTACAAAATTTTGCACAATCTTTCGAGCCATTTTCTCGTATTGGCATCTTTTAAGCAAAAGTTAATCGGAGACCTATCACACAAACAAGAGTGACAACCTTGTGGACTAAGATGAATTAGTAGCCCTCACAAGGCTAATAGAGCTCAAGAAAGTCAGATTTCTTAGCCTTGGGTATACTCTTTCCTTTTTCGAAACATGTATTACCTAGAACCCAACTATTATGGATCTATGGAATAATGTTCGATAAAGGTTTCCAAGATGGGGGGCATGTTACAACCAATGTTTCCTTGAAGTCATGAAGTTTGTTCCTCAATTTCGTGTTCATAAGATGTCGATGGAAGGTTGGAAATAGATAACAAAGTCACAACGAACGATATAAGATTGGAGAAGTCATGTGGTTTACAAACACGTGTATCTGTTAATGAGAGTTGTTGAACTAGTTGATCAAAGAGGCTCTAGAATTGTGGTGTAATTTGTCATGATGTGTTGTATGTCTAAATCAATAGAAGATTTTGCAAAAGAGTTACAAATTGTTTCCATAGAAGCGAGGTGAAACATTATGTTGGGTGAGAAAGAAATACTAATGTTCTAAAAATATCATATTCGTTGAACCAAATACAAGGCATTTTTAGATCATAATGAAGAAACCTATCTTTATAAGTTGTATATCCTAGGAAAACAACTTTGACATAAAGGTGGCGATGGAGATGAAGATAACACATACAACCAAAGGTGCATAGATCATAATGAGGCACAATGTTACAAATGATTGAGCAAGAAAAGGAAATGCTGAACATGGGAGATTGTGTCGCATTAAAACCCGGTGATGAAGAGTACTTGTTTTGTTTTCGCCACCACCATTTTGTTAGCAAGGCTGCTAAGGAATGATGCCATTTTTTTGTAAAGATTCTTGAAATAAATGTCTATGTATTCTCCCCATTTGAACGAATAATATATGGAAAAGTGGGTTTAAATATATGCATTAAACAACTTGAATATCAATTAAGAGATAAAGTATATGTGAGTTACTATAATTGTCTAACAAAAGTCATAAAAGACTTGTAATTAACATTAAAATAGCCGGTGTCGGAATGTGACAAATAAAAAGATGAAACAATATGGATTGTGTAAGTGGAAAATGAGAATTTTGTCCCAACTTAAACAAAGGTTATGGTCTTTCCATTCCAGAGCGAACCAAATATGACTATTAAGGTAGTTATTGTTTAGATTTTAAAGATGTTTATGACATGTTTGGTAAGCGACATGAGCGTAACGACAAACAACAAAAGGCAACTAGATGTAAAGAAAAAGGAAAATTAAAATGGAAATGTTGTTGAACTATACAACATCCAATATGCATTTTATTGGATGGAAAGTTAAGATGGATAATATTGGGTGGGGAAACGATGTGTTGCATTTTATTGGATGGAAAGTTAAGATGGATATGATTATATGCCATATTAGATTAGTGTTTTAGTTTCCTTGTAAGAGTTTAACTAGTCTTAAACTATCTCCAAGGTGGCTAGTAGTAAGGAGGCTCGAAGGTTTCACCAGAGAGACTCTCTCTGGGGTTCAAAATGTCGTTTGGTGGAAATCTTCAAGGAAGAGTCCAAAAACGACCACGAGAACACTCATTAGGCTGCGTACTACGAAATGGGGATCCTTATTCGGTTACCTTTTTTGCAACTAATCTTGATAGTATACTATAAATAAGGAGTCATTAGTTGATCTAATTAATCATGCTGACGAATAATTATTAAATATTTACCATGTATTGGCACAACTCCAAGAACCCATGGTTTCGTATGCAATCATAATGAAATTTTCCATACTTTGAATTATTTTCCAAGAACCATAGGGTGTTTAGAAAACTGCCTTCAAATATTTTTGTACAAAGCCAACATGAAGCCTAGTTGGTTCAAGGATTGGGTTTTTCGAAAATGTGATACGTGCAATCTGCCGGGGAAAAATAGGAACCTAATTTATCCTTGGGGGACTCAAATCAATTGGTTGGGCCACCATATGAGTGGGGATGTGCTTATTTACTTCTCACGTGAGAGCAAAGGATTGTTGGCTTGGGATGGTTGGAGTTGCCGAAAAATCAAGCTTTTGGTAGTTAGACACGCTCATAAGTATCTATGCATAAAACAAAAATCGGATCAAGTGTGTATACTATTCACAAAATCACACACCTTCGAAACATGGAAAAGTAGACTCTTATAAGGGAGGGGGAGTGGGAGTGTTTCCTATTTTTCTCGGTGTTTTGATTACATAAATTTGGTTTGTAGGTTATAAGGGTATCTAAGGATATTGTGCCTTAGCTTTCCAACCAATCCAAGTTCAACCCCTGGAATTAGCTCGTGGTGTAATTGTTGGTAACCGCCAACTGCATTGCGCACTAGTTGGACATTCTAAATAGTACACCGCAGACTCATCCTTGCCCTTGTGAGGGTATTTTGTCTCTAGCTTTGTATGTTTGCTATGCGTCTTATGATTACATAGTAACTATCCCTGTTATTTCACACATTCACATATACCCGCACATATACACTTGATAGAGGTCTTCCCTACTCTAGGTTTACCCTAGGGTAGGGGTATGATCTGTCTACATTCCAGTTCTCTCATATCCCGCTCCAGCGGGATTGGGTATGTTGTATATTTCTAAAGTAAATAATGCCGACTGGATTGGGTATGTTGTTATCTGTACTACTTTATAATATATTTGGGATATTCCTAAAATGGAAGGCTTAAAATTTTAAGAAACACAATTACTAATAATGGAAAATGAAGTTGCATCTATTTAACCGGGTGGAATGCCCTTTACCAAAAAAAAATGAAGTTACATCTCTTGTAACAGCCCTCCAATAAATATCTAACAAATGTTATTTTTAAAACACCCTACAATGACAAATACATGTTATTATACATATTGTACAAACTAATAAAACACACAAAGCTTCATACAATTTATATGAAAACAAGTTGATGGTAAATATGGTTTTAAAAACCGGACTGGACCAACGGGATCAACCGGTAACCGGAGTCACCACCGGTTCGGCTAGCCAATAAAAGCCGTCCGAAAACGATCCTGAGAGGATGGTCGGAACCGATAAAAACGGATTAATCAGGCCGGACCGGGATCATTTTCTTGTTTTTCTCAGAGTCGTCATTGTTATTTTGTTGGAGTCTGGACTCTAATCACAGGGTACTCGCTGCCGCAACGCGCAGGTACCCTGCAATATATTTCTAAAGTAAATAATGCTTTTTATTTCTAAAATTCTCTAGAATGAGCCAATGATGACATTCATAATCTCTTTAAAAGTATTAGTACTTAAATAGAGCAAAAAGTCAACAAATATCCTGATCACGTCATCGGGTATGATGACATTCACAATCTCTTTACAAAAATTAGTACTAAATAGAGAAAGAAAAGTCAACAAATATCCTGATCACGTCATTGGGTTTGTCTCTGTCGCCCTAGAGGTTCTCAAGACGTCAGCTGACACCAATATGTTATGACCATGCACATACTCCAACATTTATTAATAGTGGAAACCACTCTTTTATACGATTTTGTTATATAAAATGAAAAGATTCGGGAAGAGTTTCTTTAAACTATAAACAGTATTACCTCTTATTCGTTTGATACTCGGATACCTATCCTCCACAAACGTACGCGAATATGCATTGTCTAACGTAGCATAAGCTACATAAAAAAGGCAATAAATAAGATCTCTGCAAATTGGGAACTAAATTTCTACAAATTAAAGATTATTGAACCTAAATATTAATTTGCACAATTCTCTGCTAAATCGATAAAATTAGTCATCATAATCTCATCTCCAACCATTGCTTTAAGGGGTGACAAATAGTAGTGGGACTGCGGTCACCTATATAGCTAAGATGCATTATCACTTGTAGTCTTGTGATATATTTTCCCTTACATTAGGACCATGTTATCATATAGATTCTAGGTCAGTTTTATTTTCATGGCCCATACCTTAAAGAAGCATGTTTACTTGTGAGAGAGTAGAAAGGATTTTTGAATTTTGGGGGCAAGAAGTAGGAAATTTGAAGTAAACTCTATATTTCAAAAGAACAATGAGAAACTGAGGTGTGGTTTAGTAATTAGTAGTAGCAGTTTATTTACTGGATGTGGTTAGGTGACTCATTTAAAGCATCTGGCAGTAGAAAGAGCTGTAAACGAATCTAGTGCTTGCAAATAATTTTTATACATCACTTTTTCGTGTTGTGGAAGAGGGGTATTTTGCTTGTTACGAAAGGAAGAGCAATCAAGTAGTTTTGGGTCTATGAGCGTAAATGCTGAATGCACCAACTTCCCTATAAGTTGTGAAACTTTCCATATGTCTATTGGAAACTTGTTGTTGGACATCTATCATTGATTATTTGCAAATTTTGAGCGCTCGATTTGCTAATCTATAATACTTGTGGTTAGTGCATGCTTTTGGTCCGACAGACTTGAAATTTTTTGACATTTTTAGAAGCCTCTATTCTAAATTTATCGATATGTGTGATTATATATATGCATAACTACACACACACATACCTGTATATACATTTCTTTTCAGGTCAGTAGATCTTTTTCTATTAACTGTATCTTTATAATTGTTCCATGATCAGGTATATCAATGAGGACAATTCTATTGTTCCGATGCTTAAAATGTTGAAAACTTCTGGTCATGCTGTATTTTTGGTGACAAACAGGTATTACGGTATTCTTTAAATGCATCTTTTCACATATATGAGGGGTTGAAAAAGCCAACCCTTATAATGCAGAATGGTTCACTTGACCAATTAGTTTTAAAAGATGGGTTGTATTGGGTTTGGTTAGGTAATATTAGTTAAATTCAAATGGTAATTAGATGGAGTAATATAACAGATTGGTTATTAAAAATGTAACAACCTTAAATTTAAAGTTATTAAACATTCTTTTGATTTCTTAGCCTGTCATATCTGATATAGTTATTGGTTATGTTGAGAGAAGAAGTGAAGTCTTCAAGGAATACATTTCATTCATACCGGCCGAAAGACTTACACTGAATTATGATAATTAAAAAAAAATGAGAATAGATATCATCGTCATATGCGTTAGTCATGTTAATGGAGATAATGTTATTACCTGAGCATGCTTCCAGTTCTTTGATGTTAGAAATATAGCAGGACTACTTGCAACCTCAGTTTAGCTGATATAGCATGCTTCCAGTTCTTTATTGTTATTTCCTGTTAATTTGATGCAGCCTTTGGGATTACACAAATGTGGTGATGAATTATGTATTCGGGGAGCGGGTAATTGATGGAAGTTCCTCTTTGAGTCTCGATTGGCTCCAACACTTTGAC
Organism: Artemisia annua; assembly: GCA_014162995.1. Taxonomy (NCBI): domain Eukaryota; kingdom Viridiplantae; phylum Streptophyta; class Magnoliopsida; order Asterales; family Asteraceae; genus Artemisia; species Artemisia annua. The sequence goes on from LBNU01003093.1 coordinate 96,956, forward strand.
TTTATCATCACTGGCAGGTTCATCTTCTACTGCTATGTACTTTTTAACTGCACTTCATTTTTCCAAGAGCCTGCTATGTTTTACTTTGAGTCTAGATTGGCTCCATTCAACAGATCTGATTTAACAATTAACTGGTATGACTTTCAATAAAACTATAACATGTAAATAACAGATCAACAATTAAAAAATCATATTTTACATGGTTGAGTGTGTCAAGAATTCAAGATGCCTATTGCATGAAGTTAAATTGCCCCAAGTGATAGGGTTTGTTATTCATGATATATGAATAAGATATTTGCTCTTTTCCTTGTTGGGTTAGAGTTTGATTTTCCTATAAACCTTAAGCCTTGAACAGACCAAATATTTGTATGGAGCCATGAGTTAATCAATGGAAACCCATATAGTTTGGCTGCGTTCAGTTTTTTTTAAGTATCTGAGTAATATTCCTATGTGCATCAGCAAGGACATTTTTCAGCAGTAACTATTCATGCTACTTAAAAGAAGTCATCATATCATATTGTGAACAGTAAACATTGATGAACCAGTGAAATAGCACCTAGACGCATGCTCAGGTGATGATACTTATGTGTATCAAAATATGTATTAAAGAAAAGACTTGTCCATGCAGTGCGAAACCAGGCTTTTTCCATGATGAAAACCGCGCTAACCTGTTTATGGTTGAACCGGACTCGGGGAAGCTTATTAATACCGATAATGGCACTCCACTTGCTCAGGTTTGTGATTAGATCTCCATCCTTTTTATCCCCTCCCCCCAAAACCCTACTTCCTTATATGTTCAAAAAAACATCGTAATTATTGCTAGGTGGGAAGTCCTGATATAGAACTTCCAGATGACATCCCAAATACGCGGTGTAAGGTCTTTCAGGTACGACATAATTCACATATCAAAATACACGGGTTGGTGATTTTTTGGTTGTGTTATTTAGTAAATAAAGTTAAGACCCTTAAGGCATGGTTAGAGGTGGCAATATTGACTCATATGCCTTTCAATGGGTCGCTTTGGTTTTCTAAAATGGATTGGACGGGTCAAATCAACAAATTTAGATAAAATGGGAAAAAGTCAAACAAGATGTCTCCTGGAGTCAGTGAATACAACCTCCTAAATCATTCTTGTCAAAGATTTATATCATTGATATAGTTGGAATTTTGTAACAATGATTAACACATTACGTGTTATAAAATTTTATAAAGAAAATATATGGTACAAAAAGTGTTTCCTGATCAACCCAACTCGACTCCTTTTCTACCCGTTCGTAATATATGGTATGGTAAGTGATTACTTAGGACTCTTCGTTATTTTCAATGACCACTGTTTCAGGGCGGTAATGTCGGACATCTGCATAAACTACTCAAGGTCGGGTCAAGTTCACAGGTACTGTATCTTCTTTTCCTTTTCTTGTGGTTGGTTGACTCGGTAAACCTTCATTATATACTTGGGGTGCTTGTTAAATTTGGTTCATTTCATATATTTTTTAACTGCATGTTCGACTTTAATTGGCTTTCTGTATTTACTGGTTTATGGCTACCAAAGAACACCTCCATGGTGGCACATAGTATTGCAATTCCTTTGCTAATTTTGTTGTTGTTATGAACATCGTCTTAGGTCTAACAACCTAATACTAGTATTTTCTTAAGTTCCATCATTAACATACCGTGTGCTATCTAGTTGCTTCAGCTTTTCCCTTACAGTGGTCTTCAACGATTTATAATTACTGCAGTTGTTATCTATATTAGTTAACTTTATTTCTTTTTTTAAACAATTACACTCCTGTCTAGTTTCCTTATCTTAGCCCTTCTTATAGTTCTGAATGTTTGTGCTCTCTTGCATCCATATACAGTACGTTAACACTTATTTCATGTACTAAAGCTTTAATTTTCAGTTATCTTTAGGTTCTTTGTGTTGCAGATCATATCTGATATTCATGAGATTAACTTTTAGTTTTAATTATCCTTAGGTTCTGTATGTTGGAGATCATATATATGGAGATATCTTACGCAGCAAAAAGATTCTGGGTACGACTTTCTGGATTCATTCATAATAATCCTCGATCTAATTTCCTTCCATTCTGCAGTTTTTAAGGTGTCTATTAGTATTAGAACAGAACACTAGATTACTGGCGAAATCATTTTCAATAGGATTATGCACTTGATTTCATTATTGCAGCTTATCGTAATAGTCGTGCTACAGGTTATCTATTAGTATCAAGATGACATATTTTAATCGTTAATCTTTAAGATTCCTAAAGATTGACAATAATAATGTATATGTAGAAATAGAGGTATGAAGCTAGAGAACGACAAAACAACACATAAAATAAGATAAACCAAAAAGATTCAAAATTGTAAAACACAAAACGAAGCAGTGTTTTGTTTTGTGTTGTATATTTTGAATCTTTTTCCGTTTAAAGCTAAAAGAATAAATCCTCATTGGTGTTTGCACTATTCATTAAATAGTGCAAACATTTGATAAATGTCATGTTGGGTAATCTCGCATATATAATACAATGGCATGAAACAGGTTGGAGGACAATGCTCGTCGTTCCGGAACTTGAAAAAGAGGTTCAGGTTCTCGCATCCTCACGGGATACTCGTAAGGTAATTATATTGTGTTAGAAGCTTTCACCCGTATATTCTGTAATATTAAATATCTGGATGAACAAAATTTTATGATTCTAAGGACTTGAAATATATATCATTCAAAAAGCTCACCTATGTTCTGATGTATATTAAACTCAAGACTCACCTCATAATCAGCAATGTTTTAGTTTTATGGTCATGTTGAGGTTCTCTTACATTTTTTCTGATATATTATGTACATACTTACATAAGTTTCTAAGGTTTTCCCATGTTACTGCTGTAAGCTCTACGTGGATTTGCTGTGATGTAATTCTACTGAAAAATATAATCTGTGCAGAAACTGAACCTTCTAAGGAGTGAGCGAGATCAGATTGAAGATCAAACCCATCATTTGAAGTGGTCCCTTGAGTACGTATTCTATATTATTAAATTAATCACATTATTCTGAAAAGGCTGAACCCTCTTTCTCTTTCTCTCTGTCTCTCACACATCTGATGTGTGTTAAAACTTAAAACACACATCCATGCACTTGTAAGGACTATGTTCTGTGTCTACATGGTTTTAAACCACAACATTGAGATGTGGGGTTGAAAGCAAGTTTCTTTATTGCATATAAGAGCTAGTATATGAAATGCACCATCAACTTTCTTTAATAGCTATGGTGTGCTATAGATGAAATGCCTTTTATGCAGCTTTGTCATCTTTTGATGGTTAACTATCGTTTTCTTATGTAAGTTGATATACTTTCAGGCATGATGATCTGGATGCTGGTGAAAAGCAAAAGATCACTTCAAAGCTTGATTTACTTGAGGTTAGTGTAGGACAATATACCAAATGTGCTATTTTAGATGAAAATAGTGCTATTGTCGAGAATATCTTTATGGATACCTTGAGAATGAGCTCAATTATACAAGTAGACACACCTTCTAAATCTTTTTGTAGAAATTAAATAGAGGTGCGTTTGATTAAGAATGGGTCGTGCTTTATCTTTTACTTTTGATGGGTCAAATGGGTAAAGCTTAGATGGCTAATAAGTAAACGTGTCAATAGGTCAAACATCACCTTAGTGTAAGTTAATGCCGAAAACCTCCTAACTCCTTTTTACTAAAACAATTAGATTATTTGAAATAAGTATCTATTTGGGTAAAGCATATCCGACACACTTTATATATTTGGTCAAAAGGGTTTTGGGACAACCCACCGGTACAAAGAACAACCCATTACCCAACCGACCCCATTTTCCACCTGTAAAATTGAAATGCTGTCTTTTTGGGGCATGTTGTTGCAGATAGATTAAATGCATTGAAACAAACATAAAGCAAATTTGATTTAAAATTTAGAAGACAAACAATCTACAAAAATTTGATTTTTCAGTTTTCAAAGCACATGCTTCCATATACCATAAAATGCGTGTATGGTTTAGATTGATAATATTCTGATTTGTTATTTCTAACAATTTGTGGTATGAAAACTGATCATGGTTTCTTACACTATAAAGTGTGTCTATGGCTATTTCTTTTCTTAAATATCTTTCTATCGTTCTTTTCATTTAAATCTTTTCAACCGACAATGTGAACCCCTCCAACAATTTTTATTTTTTATTTTTATTTGATTAGGCTCAGCGTGCACGTGTTCGGGCAGCACATCAAGAGTCTCAGCGAATTTTCCACCAGAAGGTAACCTATTCTATAAGGATTTTTTTATGTCTTCTCGGTGTTCTATTTATTTATATTAAAGGCTGGTCAGAGGTGATGTGCTGATTTTCATGGACCTGTATTATCCAATTTGAATGGTTTTGTTGATTTTTCTTCCTATTGGGTTGAACATCTTTTCTGGTGCATGTGTAATTCTCAGGCCACATTATTGAATCAAAACTTTTGTTTATTTTTCAACTGAAATGTTTCTTTTTTTGTTTAAAACAGTTCCATCCAGTGTGGGGCCAGCTTATGAAAGCTGGGTACCAGAACTCCCGCTTTGCCCACCAGGTTCGTACAGTTTACTCTATACCCTTACAAGTAGGAGACATTTTTTGATTATGCTGTATTGCTAAGGGTTGATAACTCGATATGGGTTACGCTTAAGGACTTGACTAAAATTGAAATGGGTCGAATGGATTAAAAGTCATCCAATAGTGTAGTCAATTGCATAAACACTTTCATGATAGCTATGTTAGAAAGGTTGGGCTATATTAATTGTTATATAGTTTTTATAATCAGATTTTGCTCAGCAATTGCTCTAAAAGTTCAAAAACAAAAATGTATCAGAGAAATGTTTGCGGGTCAACACAACTCAGCATGACTCATTGTCTAAAAACTTCTGTTTTTGCATGTTACCGAACCTACTCATGTTTTACCTCTAGCACTTGTTTTCCTCTTGCTGCGAACGACACTGAACATGATTTTTCAATTTGTAATGATGATAGGTGGAGCGATTTGCTTGTCTGTACACAAGTCAAGTTGGTAATCTCGGACTCTACTCTCCAGCGAAATACTATAGACCCGGCGAGGACTTCATGCCTCATGAGTCCGACACTCTCTCTCAGTAAACAAAGTATGTTGTTGTGTCATGTTTTTCAGTTTCAAAAGTTTGCTGAGTTATAAACCCTTTGGTCTCAGTGTGCAAGTTTGTTGTGTCCTATGTTTATGACTTCCGTAGTAGTTGCAGACAATCACTATGGTTGATGCAACCAGTATTATGTGTCTTGAAAGGATGATGGTAGCAAAACTTTGTGATGTTATATGCAATATCATATATATTAGTGTCATGGTTATGTGTAGATTACTTGCATTTAGGTCATGCTAAATTTAACCAGTAACGCTCCTTGTTACTGTTAGGATCAAATTATATTTTTTAAGAGAAAAAGACTAGTTTATGGTGGCATTAGTTGTAGGCCAAAATATTCTGTTGCTTGACATGACTCCTTCTGAGTCTACATTGCTCAAATCCTATCAATCAAGTTTTCTTGTTTACTTGCAAAATGAACTTTTAAATAAGAATAGAGTTTGCTTTCCTGGTCTAGTGTTGCCGTATCTCTTGAAGACCTCATTTCTTTCAACATTCTTCAAAAGTTTTTGGAAAAATGTTTTATAAAAAACAAGTGAGAAACTATATATGGTGGCTCTATATTTTCTTCTACATTTTCCATCTTCACACGGATGTGTGTATTGCACATGACTACACGAGTTTTCATGTTTTATTTTTTGACATCCTGCCTTCAAATGAACTCAGTTGTGGTCTTCAAGACTTTTTAATCTTAACTGGATTTTTTTTATGTTTGTACCAGGTCCGTTTTATTAACTATAGTCTGAACTTTGGTTAGATTCCATTATTATATTATCATCTTCTTGACAATGATTTATTTAAAAATTTAGTCAAGCTTTTCTTTAAAGACAGCCATGCACCTCTCCCAAAAACCATCAGTAGTTCTATGAAGTTTCGGATGCACCTTGTGTTTCTCTGATTCATTTGTTCTTCTCTTAGTATGATATTCTAGAATTTATCATCATATAACTTAAGATCCATGGTGGATTGAAAAAATACACTTAATGGATACAAACAATCGACTCCAAACGAATTTATTATTATTTAACCGAATGCTCTCTATGTCCCAAAAAAAGAAAAGAAAAAAAAAATAATAAAAAATAAAAAAAATTTGGTTGTGTTTTGGTTTGGATGGATTTAGTAAAACGTTTGGGCTTTTACTAATTGGGCATGAAACAATAAGAGGGCAAAGAATTGATTAGAGAAAACCCACCATTTACAACAGGTTTAGTAAAACTAGAGGTGGCAAATAGGCGAGTCGGGTTGGCTCACTCACAGGTCTAGATGGGTCTTTTGGAGACATAAGCTTAAATGGGTTCGGGTCTAGACGGGTCTTGGTCGGGTTGACCCACTTATTTATTTATTTAAAAAAAAAAAAAAAAAAAAAAAAAAAAAAAAAAAAAAAAAAAAAAAAAAAAAAAAAAAAAAAAAAAAAAAAAAAAAAAAATCTCGAGTAAAAAATGAAACTTGACCTATATAATTAACCAACGGATCTCAAATTGCCTTCTCTAAGTAAAACCCATGATTCATGAGTTTTCTTATACCCATCTTTTATATAATAAAACAAAACCCCTATTGGGAATTTTTCATTTCAAAAAAATTGGAACCATACCTTATTTAGTAATAATTTTATTTTAAAAAAAAAATTATTTTCTTATTAAGTAACATTTTATATTTATCCATAACACAAGTAGAAGATAAATACAAAAAATATAGATAAGATATTTAAAAAATATATATATATTTTCTTATTATGTAACATTTTATATTTATCCACAACACAAGTAGAAGATAAATACAAAAAATATAGATAAGATGCAATTAACAATAGGATTAAAATTTTTAAATAATTATTTCAAAAAATTAAAAAAAAAAACCCGCGCGTGCGCGGGCATTATAACTAGTTCTTTCTATACAATCAAATATCGCTTTTCTTCCCATTCCTTCATGTACAAAGTAATGTATATCTAGAAAGTTATGTGCCTTAAGATGGATCTCATTATATACGATTTTATTTCAGCAAGACACAATAATTACTCATATATGAACGAATCTTTGATAATAAGGTAACACAATAATAGACAGAATCTTAAATAATTTATCATTTCATCATTGGAAAATATCATCGACATAATTGGCATGTTAAAGTTTCGAAAGACAGACAATCGCACTTCTATCAAAGACATGTCATATGCATCTAGCAAACGACAATGTTCGGATGAGGGATTATATCATCAAATACACATCATATCTGAAAAGTAAAAACAAAGTGAGCCCCTATTTCAAGCAAGGTCATCTATGGGATGGGTGTTGGAAACGACCATGTCAAAAATTGTAAGTATTAGTCGATGATGCTCCTCATGAAATTAAACTCATGCCTCTGCAGCCTCCTTCAGTAATTTATCAGTGAGAGCTTTAGGAAGTCCCATCACGCTGTCAGTTGTCCCTATCTGCACATATATCATAACGGTTGAAAGCATAAGAAACTAACACTTTACAATCGTAATTTCAACCCAATTACCAAAAACATGGTCAGTTTAAGTTATAATTTATATTGCAATGTTGTCATATAGATGAGATCTAAAAACTTTTCTGCAGGTAAAACAGGTAGAATGGTTCAAACAAGTCATAAGGTGTCTGCATTCAAATGTTTACAACCTCCTAAATGGTTTTGACCCCGACCTATTTACCATGTGACTTAACCCACCTAATCCACCCATTATTCCACCAATACTGACATCCAAGTTCAAAAAATTTGTAAGATAAGCCCGGAAAAAAGGCAAGTTATAATATTTTCTGTCTAGGTAAATTTTAAGAATAGGAGAATTATCCAACAAAGATCTAGTAAGAAAAGAGAGAGGGAGAAAACAAACCACTTCTTTGACATAAGGAACGATCAAAGGATGCTCGATAATCAGCGCCCCAGCAGCCCTGAGCACAAGCCCCTCTTCAAGCTGTTCAAAGATAAGGAAAGACGGATTTAGGTAACTCAAATTACTTCAGCATTAGAAGAAAAAAAATATATTTGAAATGACTACATTGTTTACCAGCTTCTCAATAGCATGGTCTGGTATCTCATGGAAATGAATCTGCAACCATTAACAAAAATCCTATCAGTGTAACACTTGAACTAATCAAGACACCCGAGTTATCACTCATTGACAAATAAATCTACCCTTTTAATAGCAAACTTAAACATCCCTTGTCACTTCAATTCTTTAATCATGTTTCATTAAATGAAGAGTGCTCCGTTCATTTTCGCTTATTACCATTTTCAATTAGGAGCCACATTTACATGAAAACAAAAGATGGGACCCTGAAAGATATTACTTAAAAAAGCATACATGAACTGAAGGCCCTATTGATTAAGATTACAAAATAATATAATATGACTAAGATACCCTAAAGAAAAATTAGCTTTTATTAGATAGTACCTCCACTTTGTCAAAATCCCCTTTGGCAGATCCTGTCTTGAGATTCGTAACGAAAACCGAACTAACAGTAGCTGCTTGCTTACCAGAATAACCTGTCAACATAGCTTATGAGACCACCATGACCAACAACCCAAAAGACCATGCAATTGAAAATTAAAAAGAAAAGAAGCTAACCTTTAATAAATTCACGTGCTTCTTCTTCGTTGGAGGGTTTTTCTCTTATCATACCTTCATACACCACCACCTATACATCATGATTTATTTAGCAACAAAACCAAATATTTTCAGAAAACACATTGCAAATATAATGCTCCCACGCTAAAATGAGTGCCACGATATTTACTTAGTGTCATACATAACTAATTATTCGAGATAGGAACTCAAATTTTACATAATTCTGGGGTCACTTCACATTCAATCTGGTATGTCACTAATTAATATTTGAATGATACAAAAAAAGTGAAGGAATTGATTAATACTTGATCACAAGTAATTAGTAGCGTTGGCTTAGCATCCTTGTCTTCACCACTATGGAGCTTTGGGTTACCTTCTGCCTAATAACAGCAAACGAGTCCTTATTGCTGATGTTTATTTTATGTAAAAGATACATTAAATGGTTTCTACATCGCTGACAGATTAATAGCTCTCTGAACATGCAAATGAAGTTACAGAGCAACAAAGAGAAAGAGGTAAATCAAATTATAATAGTGATGCTTTGGTTAACTAAAGTTGTGAGACATTAGAAATACATACTGTGTCAGATACAATTAACATGTGTGGCTTTGCATCTTTCTCGTGATCACCACTGAGTTGAAGCTTGGATACAATGGCATCAGCCTGTGATGAAAGATAACATAGAACATGTAAACAGAATAATGGCAACCACAACATGGGATTTAATAATCATAGATATTGGAACTGTAGATGTATATCATGTGTGTGGGCGTTTGGCATTGCATTTTAAAAGTGATCATCCTGTTATTGCACTTAAATCTTTAAAGTCGCTTTGGATACATCGAAACTAATCCGATTATTTAACAAATATTATTTAGGTATTGAGGGGTCACTATACAAGTAGTTCCTTGCATTACCAGAATATGTAAAACACGCAAATAGTTGATATTTGACACAAATAGATTTATCTCGTTCTGTTATTCCATATCACATAATGACATCAAAATGCTATGCCAAACAAGCCCAAGAACAATATCAATTTGCAGATTGCAGTGAAACAAAAGGAAGAATGTACCTTAGCCTTTGCAAGAGCCATGACCAACTCTTCTGGTTTTTCGGTTCGGATGGCTTTCTCATCTATATCTGCAGACTAAATAGTAAAGAAGAAAATATCATTACACGATACCATCGATATAAATACGTTTCGTACTGTGTATGATATAACGAAACAATACCATGAGGGTGAACTCGTATCCCATTTCAGCTAGTATCTTCCGTCGCGCTATTGAAGATGATCCCAGAATTATCTGCACTCCATATGAAGGGGTCATTAGATTGCTTATTAGTACAACTTATTTGCTTGCCACGTTTCGAAATATAAAGTCTATGGGATTGCTAATCTTTTATTATTTTTTATTTTTTATTTTTTTTTGGTAACCATGTTTTCCGACCTTTTGGGCCGACTAATCTTTTATTTTAAAGCAGATAAGCAGTATCCAACTGCTTATTTGCTAATTTTAGTGTGCAAACATGAAATATGGACTTAAAAATAAGCACTTCCTACATGCATAAAAAAATATTACTTGAAAATAAGCTACTTCAAACTAATGACGCAAAAATGCCTGATTAAAAAAAAATGCAATAAGCAAATGAACACTTTGAATAAGCAATACTCCTAGTTTAAAAGCCAATTTCAATATTGAAAGACTGAAATGAAGAAGAATACCTTAAATGGTAACTCAGATGGCTCCATGACTTGATTGATTTGCAGGAAAGGTTGATTTTAGGGGTTTTATCAGTCAGCAGCAAACTCACTAGCTATTTGGGTGCTTCAGGGCTATCGGGGGTGTTTGTTTTAACTTATTTTTATAAGAACTTTGGCCAAAATGCACGTTTTGTCCCAACCCTTTGAAAGTGCAAAAATATCCTTGTGAGAAACCTTTGAGCAAATTTTTCGTCCCTGGTTGGGACGAAACGTGCAATTTAGCACTTTTAAAACATGCAATTTTCGTTCCAATCAGGGATGAATTTGCTCAAAGGTTTCCTACAGAGAGGATTTCTACAATTTCGAAATGGTTGAGACGAAACATGCAATTTGGCGAAAGTTCAAGGATGATTTATGCAATTTACTCTTTTTCTAGCCTTGGAAAAGCTTGCAAGGTCAATAATATTTCGGCTTTCGAGCTTTTTAATATGATATTATTAGAGTACTTGTTTAAGCTTATATGTTCAAGTTAACAATCTTAAAAGCTCAAGAAATAAAGTTAAATAGATATTAAAAGTTTAATAAGCCCGTAAGCCTACCACATATGCTTAAAGAAACTTTAGCGATGTTTTCTTTAACAAAATGTTTTACTCCCTCCGTCTCAAAATTATTGTCATGAGAGAGAAATCACATAGTTTAATAAAAATTGGGTCGCTTTATTTTTCAACCCCTCAAAGAAAATATTTTCTTACTTTATTATTTAGTTTTTACTTAAAAAAGAAATTGGATAATTACTTTAAGACATTCCTAAAATGAAATATGGACAATAATTTTGAGACGGAGGGAATAAATGTTTTAATAGAACAAGCTCATTGGTTATACGCCAAGTTCAGCTCATTATCAAACTTAACAAGGCCCATTATCAACACTTGATAAGCCCCGTAACGTTGTCAGGCCGCGCATGGCCTGGAAAGCCTCTCAGGCCGTGTAACAGACACGTGTGAGACAACTGTCTCCCAACTGTCACTAATGGTTAGGATGTACTATCTCACATATGACAATGGGAGACACACAAGCAGTAATATTGAAGACACTGATGCTTATTTTATTTATAAGTCTCGTTTACCTATGATTTACGTGAGCACTAACGGGCAGTGTACCCGGTCTTGGGTAGTCTAATTTGGTAAAATCGATGTCGTCCCATGAGCTATGTGTCGAATTCTAACTTAAGTCTTAATTGTCACTAAAAAAGGGGGTTTTGAAATGATTTGTAGTAAGCAAATTAAAACAACAAAAATTATATTAAGATTTAATAGTGGGAGAAATATGTGATAGCAGTTCTCTCTCTCCCTAGGGGAGAATTCCAGCCGCCACCTCCACACCCTTTTCCGGCCATTATCTATCTCCTAAATCGTTTCTCTACCTTGGGTATGCAATCGATCTAGTAGGTGATATATTTTCTGTTAGGAATACGTTTTTCTTATTAAAGATTCGGTCACCCCAAGTATTGTTAAGCATCATGTAGCTCGTAGTATTTAATATATTAGTTATAAAGTAGTATAGTATTAGTTAGTATTCGTGGTGTCGGGTCGGGTCTTTTACCCTCTGTCAGCCCGCTCCACAGCCTAGTAGAGGCATTCATCCGCTTGTAAGTATAAATACCTTCTCCCACCAAGGGAGAAGGTTGGACCTTTCATTAGTAATACACATTTTCTCTTGTTCCTTCTCTCTCTAAAAAGGCTCCCACTTCTTATCTTTCTCTCTCTAGTTTTTCTTATAACATTCGATCCATTAACCTCAAGAACCAACCATGTTATGTTTATGAGTATCCTACAATTGGTATCAATAGCCATGGTTTCATCTTAGGGCCTTGGATTCTCGGATTTAGTTTGGTTTTTGTGGTTTTTGGTTAGTTAGAATAGTTTCTCTTGAATAACACCTTGGTTTGATCTTTGCAGTGTAAAATGATGTGTTATGGTTGTACTTTCGTGCTTAGTAGTGTTATAGTTACATAGTTCTTGAGTTGGAATAGTCATATCTTTCATTGGTTTGGTGGTGTGAACGATTTTGGGTGGTTTTCTTACTAGCGATTAAGTCGACTAACTTGGTATTCTTGGCAGCGATTAAGTTCGTCTGAATAGCGATTAAGTGTTAGTGATTAAGTTGGTTCACTATATTTGGACAACCAGACAAATCGCTAGATAGCGACTGGTTTGGATTTATCTGAATAGCGATTAGTACTGCCTGTCTTTTAGTGGCTAGCGGTTAACTAATTCCAGTGAATAGCTTTTTAGCGATTAACTGGTTTTAGCGATTACCTCACCTAGTGATTATCTCTCACCAGCGATTAAGTCCTATTAGCGTTTAACTAAATCCAGCGATTAGCTTTTTAGCGATTGGCTGTATTTAGCGATTACTCTGGGTCAGCGATTAACTTTGGGTCAGCGATTAACTTTGGGCCAGCGATTATCTGTGGATAGCGATTAATTTCCTTTTCAGCGATTAACTTTTGGACTTGTGGTGGTTTTTAGCGATTTGCTAAGTTTGAGATTTCTTTGATTTGTTGACTACTTGTGCTTCGGGAAACGTTGTAACTTAAGTCGTTTCGATTAATTTGAATGTGATTTGACGTTGTGAGTGAATTCTTATGGCTTGACTTATCACAATCGAATATATTGTTACTTGACTTGTCTCGACTTGATTCTCAGCACAAATTGTGACTTATTTAAGCTCACTTTCTAAGTCTATTTCGCCTACTACGTCTTTCAGTTTTCTCTGGTGACTTTAGTAAAATCCCGGGAAAGAATAGATTTCTCGGTTTAAGTCTCAAGTTGTAAAATCCCGTTTAAGACTACACCATGACAACTACGGCTTCAATTGATGACATCCAAGCTGCTGGGTCCGATACTCGACCTCCTATGCTCGACAGAACAGACTATGAGTCATGGTCCAAAAGAATACGTTTGTATTGTCAAGGCAAGGAAAATGGGGAGAACATTCTGAGATCGATTGACGAAGGACCATTTCAAATGGGTACTACCAGAGATGTTATCTCAACTAGTGAAGATGGAACAGTCAAATTTGGAATTGACAGACCTCGTACTTACAATGATCTTAACGAAGCTGAAAAGAAACGCTATGATGCTGATATCCGAGCTTCCAACATTGTGATACAAGGGTTACTCAAGGACATCTACAAGCTCGTTAACTTCAACACTGAGGCCAAAGCTGTTTGGGACAATGTCAAAATGCGGCTTGCTGGTTCAGAACTTACTAAAGAAGATCGTGAGTCTCAGTTGTATGATGAATTCGAGCACTTCAAGATGAATCCCGGTGAAAACATCACTGACTACTATGTCAGATTCCACAAGCTTGTGAATGACATGAGAATGATCAGAATGACAATGCCCAACATCCAACTCAACTCAAAGTTTGTTAACAATATATCACCAGAATGGGATCGGTTTGTCACAGCTGTGAAGCTAAACAAAGGACTCAGAAACACAAACTATGAACAACTCTATGCTTACCTGCAGCAACATGAGAAGCATGCTATGTATGATCGTCAGCTGAGAGAAAAGTTCAATCCCTCAAATGACTCTCTCGCTCTCATCTCCAGTGTTCAGGGATTCAACCAATCAATTGATTCAATCAGTCACCCTACTGCACAAGCAACACATAATCAGTCTGCCCTTGGCCAATCATCCATGCAATCATCAAATGTCAAGAATAATCAACAAGACTCTGGGAACTCTCACATTGACAAAAGGATTGATAATCTCTCCAACCAAGTCTCACTGTTGGTTCAACATTTCAGCAGTGCACTTCCACAAACCAACAACCAACTCAGAACTTCATCTAACCCACGTAATCTTGCTATCGTGGAAGATGGGCGTGTTGTCGTTCAAGGAAGGCAAAATGTCCGGGGAAATGCTCAGAATAGGATGGGGAATGCCAATCAAGGGCAGGGAAGACAACCCAAGTGCTACAACTGTGGTGGGTTAGGTCATATTGCAAGGAACTGCACTCAACCAAAACGTCCTCAGAACTCTGACTACTTCAAGGATAAGATGTTATTGATGCAAGCACAAGAGAATGGAGTTTTATTGGATGAGGAGCAACTGCTGTTTCTTGCAGGTGATGAAGGGAATTCATTTGATGCCGATGTGGATGATCAACCAGTTCAGGATCTAGCTCTCAACGACCCAAACATCTTCCAGGCAGAAGATTGTGATGCTTTTGATTCTGATGTTGATGATGAGCCCACTGCACCGACCATCTTCATGCCCAATCTATCATCTGTTGTCACATCACCGCAACAATCTGGTTCCCCTAATTCATCCATCATATCTGAGGTACTAAAGTTATATGACACATACGAGACATGTGATGTACCTAAGATTCTCAATGAAGTACATCAAACTAATGTTGTCATGTCAGATGATGTTAATTTGGAAAACAGCAATGTTTCCTCAAGTCAACAACATGTGGATCACAACAAAGAATCTGATGTACCTAATCGAGCATCTTCTGTTCTATGTGATAATAATGTGATGCATGAACAAAGAATTCATAACAAAGTACAACAAACGAACGTTGTGGAATTAAATATTGCTGATATGGGAAATAGCAATGTTATCCCATATGAACAATATGTAAGACACAACGTCGAGTCTGTTGTAGCAAGTGATGAATCCTCTGTTGATAATAATGTGTGTGAATTGGATGATTACACTGCTGTTGTACCTGATGATACCTTGACCACTAGGATTAATATTCTTAAAGATCAGGTGAATATGTATCAACAACGTGCAAGATTTAAGTTGACTGAACGTGAGCAGAAAATGAATTGGCAAATGTTACATATATTACCGAAAGAAACTTAAAGGAAGAAGAGTTAAGAATGGAGATAAAATCATTACAAAATCAAGTTAATCAAACTGTTAAACAAAAACAGGAGATTCAGGATAGTGTAACCACACTAAAACTCGATTTTCAAAATAAAGAAACTAAACTCTTAAATGATTTTTCCAATTTGAAAGCTTTAAAAAACAAGCTGGAAAATAAGTTGTACACATAAGGCCAAACCATTCAAACTGCTCAAATGATGCATAAGCACATTAAGTTACGTGATGAACATAGCAAGAAGGATGTAGGAGTGCCGAAAACTAATTTCCTTAGGAGCGTTAGGGCCTCTCAACCTGCATTATATGATGCTAATGTGATGCTTACGCCTAATCATGCCCCCCCCCTTGATGTGCCTAATACTGAGGAGATTAATGAGACAGAATCCGTCAATAGAGAAAGATTAGAGAATAAAATGAAGGATCCCAAGTGTATTAAAAAACGTGTCAACATCAAACCACATGATTACTATGAACAGAATCGATTGACCGTTTTTGTGCCCCAAACTAGGTTAACACCAACAGATTTTTTGGCCTCTAGATGTTGAGAAAATGAATGCCGAAAAACTTAAGGCCACAACTCCTCTTAAGGTTGCTACCCCAACGGTGTATCCTCCCAATACACCGATGCACCTAGTTCAGTTAGCTCTTCCCACACAATGTAAGACTCTTATCAGCATCTACGTTCCTTATCAAATGTTTGCTGATTTTGACAAAACATGTAAAAAGAGAATTACACCAACGGGAATTACTGAGGGTGAAAGGGGTTTTGAGCTAACGAAAGAATGTTACCTGACAAAAGTCATTCCGTTTTTTAAACAAATCAAAGGACATTCTGAAGGCATGCAAATGTCTCTTGAATCTGAGATAAAAGAAATGAAAGATGTGTTTAAAAATCTGGAACTTGAGGGAAAACAAACTGCTATAGACCTTCAACATAGTGAAATTGCGAGGAAGAATACACTCATCATGAATGATACTTTGATTGCTAAATGCATTGCTCAAGATGTGTTTTATACTGCCACTGATTCCTCATTAACTGCTTGCCAATTTCATGAAATGTCTGTTGCATTAAACGTTTTGCAGAATCGTGTTGTTGAGCTTGAGGGGGAGAATTTAAGTTTGCAAGAAAAAATTCAAAACGATGATCATGATAACATGGTCAGGAATTTTTCGAAATTAGAAGTTAATAATCTCAATATGCAATTAAAAATTCAAGCTCACACCAACACGATTCAAAAGTTGAGGGCTCAAATTGCCCAATTGAAGTCTAATAAGAGTGATGTGATTGAATCCCGGAAACCTCCGTCTTTAGATTCTCAAAATTTTCAACTTCAAAACATCATCAACCATCTCAAATATGAAAATAATTGTTTTCAAGCTGAAAACTCAAAGGTTAAACAACATTACAAAGAGTTACATGATTCGATTAAGATTACACGTGATAAAACCAATGAAAAAATAACGTCTTTGTTAAAAGAAATTAAGAATCTGAAGATTCAGGTGAAAGGGAAAACGCCTGTCGCTGCATGTGATATCATTATCCCCAAGGTCTGTAAATCTAAAAGTTATGCATGTGATGCCGTAAATATTCCGCTTCCCCTTAGGAATAATGCGTTTGTCCATAGTGAGTACCTTAAGTATCTTAAGGATTGCCTTGACATGCTTTGTGAGACCATTGAAGAGATTAGAATGGTGAGACCTGCTGATGATACCATCCTTGACGTTTACTACCTCACCAATAGATCATATGAACTCTTAGATTATGCCATTGGTACATGTCCCAAAGCTGTTAGCATGCGTGATAAGCTTAATGAACCGTCCTCTAAGGATAAGAACAAGCATGTTGCCTTTAATGTGCCTTTGACATCATCTGAACTTAACACACCGCTTACCCGAAATCAAATAGCAGTACAACGATCTAATGTTCCCGTCATTAATTCTACAGGAGTAAACATTGACACTAAAGCTAGCGGGTCAAAGCCTAGTTGCAATACAAGGAATGATAGGACTTCGCCTGCTAAGAGTGCTCAAGGGAAGAAAGTAGAAGACCACCTTAGGAACAATAAAACTGATCTGAATGATATGAATCGTGTTGATTCTAGTATTAGCTCTAGGCGTACTGTAATTAATTCGAATTCTGATGCTACTTGTAAGATCTGTAATGACTGTTTAATTTCTGGCAATCATGATAAGTGTGTTAAGACATTTTTGAATGCTTCTAAATTACTCCCGGTTAATAATGCTTTGAATCATAAACTAAAAAAACGTGTTTGGAAAGCAACAAGAAGGAAGTTCTCTACTGTTGGTTATCATTGGAGACCCACTGGAAGAAAGTTCACTTTAGGAAGTCAATGCCCATTAACTAAACTGCCCAATTTTAGGCTTTCAAAGGTTAGGGTATGGAAGGCAACTGGTAGGACTTTTCCTCTAGTGACACAATAAGATAACCATAGGTCTAGTGCATCCACAAGTAAAGATATGTCTAATGATTCCACTGAATTATCCACTTCTGTATTAAGTAAATATGCTTGTGCTAACCAATTGGATCCCACTTGTGTTTGGGGGTCCACGTTTTTCAGTTATCCATATCAGTCTGGTTTCAAATGCAGGTCGTACAAATCGTCCTTTGGTATTTGGACTCAGGCTGCTCAAAACATATGACTGGGGATCACTCACGGCTCAGAAATTTCGTAAAAAAGTTTATCGGGACTGTTAGATTCGGGAATGATCATTTTGGTGCTATAATGGGTTATGGCGATTATGTGTTTGGTGACGGCGTGATTTCTAGAGTATACTATGTAGAAGGGCTTGGGCACAATTTGTTCTCCGTTGGTCAATTTTGTGACTCCGATCTTGAAGTAGCCTTCAGAAAACATACTTGCTTTGTTAGAAATTTCGATGGTGTGGATCTTCTGAAAGGTAGTCGTGGCACAAACCTCTACACTATATCCATTGAAGACATGATGCGGTCATCACCTATTTGTTTATTATCTAAGGCATCCAAGAACAAATCATGGTTGTGGCATCGTCGTTTGAATCACTTGAACTTCGGTACCATCAATGAGCTCACTCGTAAAGATCTTGTTCGAGGCATGCCCCGAATGAAATATGAAAAGGATCATCTTTGTTCTGCTTGTCGGCTAGGTAAAAGCAAGAAACAAACACACAAACCCAAAACTATCAACACCATTATGGAAGTTCTTCATACCCTTCACATAGATCTGTGTGGTCCAATGAGAGTGCAAAACATCTTTGGAAAGAGATATGTAATAGTGATCGTTGACGACTACTCTCGGTTTACATTGGTTAAGTTCCTCAGATCCAAGGATGAGACACCTGAGATCATCATTAAACTCATCAAGCAGCTGCAAGTTGGACTCAATAAAACTGTCAGATTCGTCCGCACAGATAACGGAATTGAGTTTGTTAACCAGCAACTTACTCAATTTTATGAAAACCTTGGAATCAGTCATCAAAGGAGTATACCTCGAACACCTCAACAGAATGGAGTCGTTGAAAGACGAAACCGTACCCTTGTAGAGGCCGCACGAACCATGATGATATTCTCCAAAGCTCCTATGTTCCTCTGGGGATAGGCAATTGCAACTGCTTGTTACACTTAGAACCGATCACTGATACATCCTCTTCACGGCAAAACCCCCTATGAGCTAGTGCACGAGAGAAAACCAGATCTATCATTTCTTCGAGTGTTTGGTGCATTATGCTACCTAACTAACGATAGTGAATACTTGGGAAAGCTCAAGGCAAAAGCTGATATTGGAATTTTTGTTGGTTACGCACCAAACAAGAAGGGTTATCGAATCTACATCAAAAGAACCCGACAAATCATGGAAACCATTCATGTCACGTTTGATGAGCTGTTTGAGCACACGGCTCCTGAACACTCCAGTTCTGGACCCGNATTATGCTACCTAACTAACGATAGTGAATACTTGGGAAAGCTCAAGGCAAAAGCTGATATTGGAATTTTTGTTGGTTACGCACCAAACAAGAAGGGTTATCGAATCTACATCAAAAGAACCCGACAAATCATGGAAACCATTCATGTCACGTTTGATGAGCTGTTTGAGCACACGGCTCCTGAACACTCCAGTTCTGGACCCGCACCTAATCTTTTGACTCCTGGACCAATTAGTTCAGGACTTGTACATTCTTCCACCACTGATGCTCCTTATGTGCCACCCACTAGTGAGGACTTGAAGAATTTATTTGATCCAATGTATGATGAGTATTTTGAACCTCAAAAGATAGTCGAGCCAGAACCACAAGTCATTGGTCCTAATGCTGCTGCTAATGATGCACCTTAACCTACAAATGGGCCTTCCATCTCTATCTCCCTCAGTCAAAATGCTCTGTCATCCAGTCATACTCAACCCACTCTCAGCGATCAACCTTCTTCAGTACCTCAAGGAGTTGCATCTGAAAATTCTTTTGAAGTGAATCCCTTTGCTCAACCACCTGATGAACCTTTTGTCAACATATTTGCTCCTGATCCATCCAATGTGGCAACCTCTTCGGAAGATTCAAATACAGCTACATCAGTCCTCAATCCTCAACTTCATGAGCATCTCAGAAAATGGACAAACGATCACCCAATTGACAACATCATTGGAAATCCATCTCGCCCCGTATCCACACATAGACAACTTGCCACAAATTCCTTGTGGTGCTTCTTCAACTCCATATTGTCTAAAGCTGAGCCTAAGGACTTTAAAGAAGCTTTGACTAAAGCATCCTGGTTCACGGCAATGCAAGATGAAATTCATGAATTTAACCGACTTGATGTATGGGAATTAGTGCCTCCTCCAGACTGTGCTATGATTATCGCTCTCAAGTGGATCTTCAAAGTAAAGCTTGACGAATATGGTGAAGTTTTGAAAAACAAGGCTCGGCTAGTGGCCAAAGGATACAGACAAGAAGAGGGTATAGACTTTGAAGAAT
This sequence comes from Artemisia annua, assembly GCA_014162995.1. NCBI lineage: Eukaryota > Viridiplantae > Streptophyta > Magnoliopsida > Asterales > Asteraceae > Artemisia > Artemisia annua. The sequence continues at coordinate 117,277 of LBNU01003093.1, forward strand.
CATTCGCACCTGTGGCTAGAATTGAAGCCATCAGAATCTTTCTTGCAAATGCAGCTAGTCAGAATATGATTGTCTACCAAATGGATGTGAAGACTGCATTTCTTAATGGTCACTTAAAGGAAGTTGTATATGTAAGTCAACCAGAAGGGTTTGTTGATCCTGAACGTCCCAATCATGTTTATCGCTTGAAGAAGGCACTTTATGGACTTAAACAGGCACCCAGAGCATGGTATGACACTCTATCCAAATTCCTTCTAGCCAACAAATTCACCAAGGGTGTTGTTGATCCTACACTATTCACCAGAAAGTCGGGCAAGCATCTACTCCAGGTTCAGATATATGTAGATGACATTATCTTCGCTTCTTCGGATCCTTTGGAATGTGATCATTTTTCACAAGAAATGAGTACCGAATTCCAAGTGTCCATGATGGGTGGTGGATCTAAACACACACCTTGTGTTAGAGATACTTTGAGTAATGTTGTTAAGCACGCGGAATTTACTTAGCAACACTTAGAAGATTGTTTATGTGATGTATTGTGAATGAGAGCAGTAGTATGTAACACAAAGCTTCAATATTATTAATGATAATAATACGAGTGATCTTAGCTATCACTAGGGTTACACCTTGAAGCTCTCTAGAATAATTCGTATATGAAAGTTATATCAAACCCTAATCCTAGGATCTCCTTTTATAGTCACAAGGAGTCCTTTACAAGATAAGTATAAAACTAACTAAATAGAATATTTACAAGATCATTTCTATACTTATCATAACAGTTATCTTATTAGCAGTGGTAACAGTATGTACTAGCAGTGGTAATGTGTTTCCACTGCTAGTGCATTCTTCAGCAGTGGTAACTATATATACTAGCAGTGGTAATGGTGTTTCCACTGCTAGTGTAATCTTCCAGCAATTCCTTCTGATAAGCCTCACAGTGGTAACCGTTAGTTTTATTCCCAACAATCCTCCCCTAAACTTATGATTTCTGTGCAAATAACTAAGTTTCTTCGAATTAAACTTCAAGCTTGATGATCAGAGGATTCTTCCAAACAATTTACTGCTTTTTCTGTCTTGCAGTTCTCATTTTTCTTTCTTTCATTGTTATCACCACTAGTACCTTCTTGAACAATACTAGCAGTTGTAACTGGTTGACTTGTAGCAGTTTCCTGTTGTAAGATATCTGGTTGTTGAATCTCTTCAGTACCTTGATCATCATCTCTCATATACATATTACCACCAGATTCTTCAAAATCAAGTCTCCTCCCCTCAGTCCAAGCATCTGTTTTCCTCCCCTGTTTGGGAGAATCACCCAAATTGTCACTAGAGTCACCATCATTATCTGAGAATGGAGTTGAGATCACAAGTTGTGCTGTTCTTTCTTGCTTATGCTTGTTGATTTCTTCTTGCATTGTCTGCATTTGGAGCTTATTCTGCTTCAACTCTTCTTCAAGCTTGTGAACTTTTTTTTTTTTTTTTTTTTTTTTTTTTTAAGTTGGTACATTGTTCCATCAATTCCTGTAAGTTATCACTGCCTTCAACACTTCCAGCTGTGTGACCTACTGAGAAAGGTGTATCATGAGGCAAAGGTCTAGTTTCCACCCTAGTTGGACTAGGATGTACTTCCAAACAACCACCACTTGTACCTACACCAAAAGGTTCAGGCACATTAGGTGTTGAGATAGGAGGAGTTAGCTGTTTTGACCTCCTTCTATAAGTGTGAGTAACTGGTGGAACATGAGAGGTTGCGACGACTAGTTCAACAGTACAAAAATTTACACTGATAGTGGAAACTTTGAACTAGCAGTGGAAACTTTTTCACAAAAATTTCTAAAAGCAGTGGAAATATAAAAAAAATAAAAAATAAAATAGACTGCTCTATCATAGTTTTTAGCAAACTACCAGCTATCAACGGATTTGATATGTCTTTACCATGAGCCGTTTGCTATGGACTAGCCAACTCTTAATCATAAGAATATGGTGAGTTGATAACCATATAGTTTTCGGTAAACTATCAACCATGAACGGATTTGGAAAGTCTTTACCAGTAGCCGTTTGCTCTGGACTAGTTGATTCTTATGTGGATTAGACATGGTGAATCAATAACCATTTGTTGTGTGTTTCAGATACACACATTCAAAGCTCCACGTCAGCATACAGTCCAAAACACAAAACAAGCAAATCATAACTTCAAGTCATTAGCTTAATCAACCTGCATTTGTTAGTCCAAAACCAAGAAAATACAAGACAAAATATTTTCCATTTAACAATAACGAATATGACTAACAAAACATACTAGAACAGACAACTAAACATCAGAAACCCAAGCCATTACAGACTTGCCTCTCCCTCTTGCATCAATATAAGTGTGTTTCTTTAATACCATAGATGCTTTGTCACCTGTTATTGGTCTCCAAACCCATTGTGATGTAGCTTTCATGCCATTTCCCATATTACCCTTAACAGCTTTCTTTTGCCTATCAGTAGAAACTTTTGGCCTAACAGTGGGAACTGCTGGCTTAGCAGTTGAAACCTTAGGCACCCATTTTTGACTTGGTCCAGCTGTTTTCTTGAAAAAGGCCGTGTTAACTGTTTGTGCTTGCTTATAATTTGAAAATTTTGGTTTTGCACATAAAACAGTTTATTTGGGGTAAACAATCTTGTTTGGCCTAGCAGTATAAGGAGGTTTGATGCCAGATCTTAACATAACTGCTCTGGGAGTTATGTTGTAGTTAACATTAGGGTAAGTGTTTCTTGAAAAATTTTTTGTGTTCACCCTTGCATTTGAATACCCAGATACCCTAGAATTCCCATTTACCATCATATTTCTTTGATGGTAACTACATCTAGCCTGCAAGTGATCAAAACTTCCACACACATAGCAAGCCTTATTAAACATGACAAAATTATTACCTAGCTGTTGGGACTTAAGGTTGTTCCAGTTTCTCTGGTTTCCCCTAGGCCTTTTTGTCCTGTTCTGAGATCTATACATCTCAGCATATCTAATTGTTGACCTAGATTGTTTAACTTGTTTTCTAGGTTTAACAGTTGGTTCTTTAACCACTTCCTTAACCACTTTTGGAACAGTGGTTTCTATTTTACTCTTATTTTCAGACACAACTTCATTAGCAAGAGAAGTATCACTTGCACTCTCAAACACCTCTTCTATTTTAGGACTCTCAGTAGCTTTTGGCCCATACTCAAACTTAGGCTCTTGAAACTCTTCTAAACCTGTATGTGCTAAGTTAATTCCAGGAGGTGAAGGAACACCTCTGTATGGTGGAGGAACTGACTTGTATCCAACACCTGACTTAGCTTTATTAATGATTTGACACTCTATCAAGTTTTTCACTCCTTTAGAAGAGTGCTCAAGAGTGTCTACACTAATTTGCACATTATCATTAAGCTTTTTAAGTCTCTCAATTTCTTCTCTAAGAGCCTCATTAATAGCAATTTTATATTCTAGATCTCTTTTTAGAACAGCTATATCATCATTGTATTTAGTTTCATTAGCCCTATAATGTTCTAACTGTGCTTCTAAAACTGATATGCCTCTTTTGTGATTAGATAAGTTATAACTAGTTTGATTTAGCTCTAACCTCTGTTCATCATATTGCTTTTTAAGTTTTTCATATTCTTTTAAAGCAGAACAAGATTTAGCACAACTTATAATTGAATGTACCTCTGAGTCGGAGAATGCCATCTTCCTTGTAAGTAAACTGTTCTTCTGGATCTTCTAATTCAAAGTATCAGAAACCTGGCTCTGATACCACTTGGTGGATCTAAACACACACCTTGTGTTAGAGATACTTTGAGTAATGTTGTTAAGCACGCGGAATTTACTTAGCAACACTTAGAAGATTGTTTATGTGATGTATTGTGAATGAGAGCAGTAGTATGTAACACAAAGCTTCAATATTATTAATGATAATAATACGAGTGATCTTAGCTATCACTAGGGTTACACCTTGAAGCTCTCTAGAATAATTCGTATATGAAAGTTATATCAAACCCTAATCCTAGGATCTCCTTTTATAGTCACAAGGAGTCCTTTACAAGATAAGTATAAAACTAACTAAATAGAATATTTACAAGATCATTTCTATACTTATCATAACAGTTATCTTATTAGCAGTGGTAACAGTATGTACTAGCAGTGGTAATGTGTTTCCACTGCTAGTGCATTCTTCAGCAGTGGTAACTATATATACTAGCAGTGGTAATGGTGTTTCCACTGCTAGTGTAATCTTCCAGCAATTCCTTCTGATAAGCCTCACAGTGGTAACCGTTAGTTTTATTCCCAACAATGGGGCAAATGTCATTTTTCTTGGGGTTGCAAATCTCTCAAAATCCCAACGGTATCTTCATCAATCAATCCAAGTATGCTGCTGAAATCTTGAAGAAATCTAGATTCGAATCATGTGACTCAGTTGACACTCCAATGGTAGAGAGATCAAAATTGGATGAGGATGTTGAGGGGACTCCAGTTGACCAAACTAAGTACCGTAGCATGATTGGATCCTTAATGTACCTCACAGCTAGTAGGCCAGATCTTCTATTTGTTGTTTGCATGTGTGCTTGTTATCAATCCAAACCCACCGAAAAGCACTTAGAAGCAGTCAAAAGGGTCTTCAGGTACCTTCAAGGGACTATTCACATGGGCGGCCTTTGGTATCCTAAAGACACCGCTATGGCTCTCACTGCCTACTCTGATGCTGATCATGCGGGGTGTCAAGATACTCGTCGAAGTACGTCAGGTGGTGCTCAATTTCTAGGAGATAAGCTTGTTAGCTGGTCATCAAGGAGACAACGAGTACGTCGATCTCCTCCACTGAGGCTGAATACATTGCCATGTCATCTTGTTGCGCTCAAATCCTATGGATGAGATAGCAATTGTCTGACTATGGTTTTGATTACAACAAAATTCCGATGTACTGTGACAACAAAAGTGCAATTGCTCTTTGCTGCAACAACGTCCAGCACTCCAGATCAAAGCACATTGACATTCGACATCACTTCATCAGGGAACAAGTGGAAAAGGGGATTGTGGAATTGTACTTTGTGAGGACAGAATTTCAGCTAGCTGACATCTTCACCAAGGCACTACCCAGAGAATGGTTTCAATTCATTATCCCGCGTCTTGGAATGAAGAGTATTACTCTTGAGTCACTCAAAAGTCTTCAGGAAGAAAGTGACGAGTGATGGATTCGCTTCACATATCCTTGTACATATTCTTAAAACCAAAAAGAAAATACAAAAATATAAAACCTAGAAAAACCATAAAAAATCTGAAAAACACAAAAATACCAAAAATAGTTTCACCCTAGGCATGTCTTCTGCTTATCGATAACATTTAAGATTCTAGAAATGCCATTCAATAATGGCACGGAATTTTAAATGAAGCTCGAGCAGAAGTTATATTACCTAGTTAAAACATGTCATATCGGCTTGCTATTACTTCAGATAGCAACCCGCTCTTATCTTTGAGGAAAACATGTCGCCAAACGGACGGTTGTTCCTCTCACCGGGTGAAGTTCATTCGGGCATGGATTACTTTATATCCATGTTTTTTCGAAATGATGTACGTTTCAGTGCATCACTTCTAGTAAAAGAAGAGAAGTCTTCTTTCATCCCAAAATCTCTCTCTTTATGATTCTTCAAGAGAGTTTTTGTGGTTTACAAGGTGGCTATTGGACTTAAATTTTCACAAATACCTTGCCGCTCAACTTAATGACTCCAACTCTTTAAATAGAAAACGGGTCATTAATTGAGGGGGAGCGTATTTGCTCAAAATTTCCGCACCTTTCTAAACTTTGTGCACCAGCAGCAGTGAAAAGGTGTCTCAAAAAATCAGTACATGTTAAAATTTTACCACATTTTCTCCCATTTTTTTTCTAAAATCATTTAAATCAATTGGGATCACAAAATCTCAAAAGATTTGAAATTTTTTGATCGGGGGGAGAGAATGTGATTTAAATATGAAATCTGATTTAAAATGTGATGTTTTTGGACTATAATGTACGCTCTCCCGTATGTACTAAATTTTTAAGGTTTTTAAATTTTAAACTTGTACCAATGCACATATTGAGGGGGAGCAAAATGGTTTGTAATGAATAAAAAGTTTGGCATCCCATTTGAGCGTGGCTCAGATTTGACTCATGAATTGACGAAACACAAACGTTTGAATTCGAAAGGATTTATCCAAGTAGAAAGTACCGTTTCGAGAAGCTCTTCTTAGATGTATACTTTGACGGGTCTAACTTCCATTTTAAGGAATGTTAACAACTTCATGTTAGTTATTAGAGCTAGTTATCACCTAAAAGCTGATAATGGATCCCTTTAACTAAGCAACGTAACGTGTCCCTAGGGTATATGTCTATTAAGAGTGGATCAATTCAAAAGTGCAACTCACCCCGACATGTGCAAATTTCTATCAAAAACCCATGAGCACATGTTAAGGGGGAGCATTTGAAAATCATAAAACTCTCAAAGTCTCAGAAAAATTGTGTTTCTTAATCATAAACACTTTGAGAGAATTTTCAATGATCTGTTTAAATGGCGATTGTGGAAAAATACCAAAACACCTACCAATTTACTTTAATGCATGGAGTTATAAGGATGGTAAGGTTAGGTCTGTGTTCCCATGATCCACCAGAACCGGAGGGATCTTCCCAGGGACAATCCAATAGATAGAATAGAAGTCCTTAGGAATGATTAAAAAGGAGAAAAGTGAGAAAGGGAAGAGTGCCGACTGAGATAGAGCTAGAACTGGAACAAACCCAACAAGGTTCTAGTAATGAAGTCTCGGTAAGCACTGAAGAGGTTGAAGAATTAAAAAGAAATGAAATGAAAAAAGGGTGAAAAGAAATAGCCCTCCAATTATTCAACCTTAGGGCAGAAACCGGGTTCAATTCATATGCCATTGATTGTGACTAAGGTAACATCAGTATTGAAGACAAGACATCATGGACCCAGTGATGCACTGCACTAAACCTCCCAACCACTCAAGTTCTCTCAAAAGAGCTTGTTTCATTCTCACGGGGAACCCTGTGCAATGTATCGACCGCTCATTGCGAGCTATGTTGATACCTAAACAGGAGACGCCACCCCGGTCTCCAGGAGCGGATCAAAATGCACTATTGAGTCTAGAGCCAAAGAGATCATCCATAAATCTCACTAGGACACACTTCCAATATGCTTATTGTTTCACACAATGTGGAAAGTAAGACAAAATATTTAGAGTCCTACGCATTATCCTTGTGGTATTGCCAGAACATCCGAGTGATATGAAAATATTCACAATGAAGATGGAAATCCTTCTAGAGCGAACATCACACAGGCTCTTGGTAGGTGACATGTGAGATCCTGCAAGGATCAAGCTTGTGAAAACTGGAAAGCAACGATGGTGCGATTCACAAATGAATCAAACTTGTTCCAGGGAATGAATTGACGAATACTTTTTGAAAAACCTTCGATGTTCTTAACATTGATTTTCTAGCACATCGACTGCGCACAAATTTTCAAACAAAAGTATTTATGATGGAAATATGATTCTGCTTACAAAACGGTCGTGGTGTTACCAAAAATTCTTTATCGGGTAATACGAGACTGCTTTTTCTCGTAAAACGATTTCTCATCAATCAGTGAATCTCAATTCACTGATTCACTCATTCCGTGTTGTCTACTTTGAGACGCTCCGGTTTGAGAACGGCTAGCACAGCTGTGAAACCCTGTCAAGGAGATTCTTCGGAATTCTACCTGATCACAGGCAGTAGAAATACTGATCAACGGGGAACCGTGGTTCTTGCAACCCTATTCGACGAGAGTGAACAAAGACACTTTCGTTTTATTGCTAACTGTTTTATGCAGGAACAAATGGCGGTTGCAGTTGATGGTCGATGAGGCATCGTGGATACAGCAGATCAAAAGATGTCAATTCATAGCCGCATGCTCACAATGCCAACTCATTCTCTATAAAGATCACGAATGATAAGGGACTCACAACAATACGTCCGCAACTTTGATACAAAGTCTCTTAAAATAGAAGAATGTGAGCATGCCGGCCCAAAAGTTACAACCTCACATGATGGTAATACAACAAAGGATGATTTGGAGATTTACGGTGTCTGATGATCTCAAAAGAAAGCTCAAACATCACACAAGTCAAAGGAACTTATGCTCAAAGATGGTCACTACATCACATGGAGACATTTCTACTCAAAGATGACTTGAAGGCACTCATTTGGATGAAGAACTCGAAGCAATGCCAAAGATCATCCTACACATCAAGCAAGTCATCTCGAGTCCTCTGCTGAAAGCACAAAGTTCTTTACATTGAAGAATCAACAACTGCGAGCTACAAAGATATCGAAAAAGATTTAAATGCTGGAATTCAATGTTTAATTTCCGGGGTGACCTCCCTTAGGGGGAGATTGTTAGTAATATGTTTTTCTTATTAAAGATTCGGTCACCCCAAGTATTGTTAAGCATCATGTAGCTCGTAGTATTTAATGTATTAGTTATAAAGTAGTATAGTATTAGTTAGTATTCGTGGTGTCGGGTCGGGTCTTTTACCCTCTGTCAGCCTGCTCCACAGCCTAGTAGAGGCATTCATCCGCTTTTAAGTATAAATACCTTCTTCCACCAAGGGAGAAGGTTGGACCTTTCATTAGTAATACACATTTTCTCTTGTTCCTTCTCTCTCTAAAAAGGCTCCCACTTCTTATCTCTCTCTCTAGTTTTTCTTATAACATTCGATCCATTAACCTCAAGAACCAACCATGTTATTTTATGAGTATCCTACATTTTCGGAGGTGGTGTGATGTTATTTGTCTCCTAGTTTTATCCTATTTGGCGATTTCTGAAACCCTAACTAATCTTAATAATTTAAAAGTTGTCCTATAATTCTTCCATTGGTCATTTATTGATTCTTGGTCGTTTTTGTGGATTCAATTGCTGTTTTTAGGGTTTTGGAATCGGTGCTCATCAATTTATTATCAAACTGCCTTTAGGGTTTCTTAAGTCGATCTTCAGTGATTTTATGTAAGTCGGTTCCTGACTTCTATTATTTATAGATCGATCTCTTATCATCTGTACACATTGTTTAATCAAGATCTTGGTTAAAGGGTTCGAAGCTATACGTTATCCATCTTGGGTTTCGTATTTAGTGCGTGTTTGATTTCTGGTGCTTATTGAAGAATCTAAACTCGTTTTGGGTGTGGTATATCCTGATTGTAAGTCTTTGGAAGTAAACCCTCACTAGGGTTTTGATTATCTGATCGTTAATCCTTTTAGGGTTGTTTTATGATTGTGTTTGTAAGTGGGTTATGGGAGAGATCGACATTGGTATAAGTTAGGGTTTGGATACCCTATTGTCTGGTTTAATGGGATATTGCTGTTACCGTTATATCATCTACGGATCCTTATTGATTTGGCGAGGTGCTAGTTTATGGTGACTAGGGTTTCCTTCCCAAACCCCTGGTTCGTGACTTTATGTCCAGACCTGGTGGTGTTGGGATCTGTTGATCGTTATTGCTGGAAGTCAAGTTGGAAACCCGTTTCATCTTTCAAAGACATGTTATTGATTGTCACTTTATTGGGTCTTTTGATCGATGTTGATGTATGTTATGGAAGTTAGGGTTTCGTAATCCTAGGTTTGCTTTGACTGGATCATCGTTGGCATGCAACAGGTTTGGCTAGGGTTCATTGTTCATATTGCTGCTTATTCATGTTCTATTATTGCTGTTGCAGATGATGTCATGTCGTGTTTGGTAGTCGAGTGCTGGTTTCTTGATTTGGCTATCTGCTATAACTACAAACACGTTGGTTATCCTACTTTCACAAGATCTGGTGCTGATTCGTTTATTGGGTTGGTTTTGTGATCGTATTTCATGTGGTTGTTGTGGATGGTATATTAGATGTTAGGGATGCATATACCCTATGTTTTCGTCTATGACGGATCATGGTACACTGGGTTACATTCATGCTAGAGTTTCATTCGTTGGAACTTATAGTAGATAAAGTAATGGATCATGTCGTAGTATCGGGATATTGGCTAGCCGTTTTGTTTACGGCTTACTGGGTAAGTTCAGGTTCTATGTGGATGTCGGACGTGTCTTCTGATGATGGTGCTTTCCAATTCGCATGAAAGTTGATTGAAGGGCTATGATGACTATATTTTAGAGCTATCTTTGTGATCTGATGTTACTTTCATGTTTCTATTCACTTTTATAGTCATTATAGATAGGAAGTTTTATTGTGTAAGTTATAAGAACGGCATGTCGTTCTTACATGTGTTGTGTGTTAGTGTCCTACGAGACTGAGATGAGGGACAGACCCTCATCCTTTGTCCTTCAATGTTTTGGTTATTATATTTTACCAGGGTGCAGGATTACTCCCCTTTACCCAAAAGAAATATGTGATAGCCTAGTTACTATTCCTATTATGTCATGACTTAGTTTTCCTAAGAATGTCTATTATCGCTTTATGTGGTGGTTAAATGTCACTAGGATCAATTAGCCAAATCGTCTAGCCTATAATTCCAAACCCGTACCTCTTTTGGTCAATTCGGCCGTTCAGTCCGATATTAGTCATTAAGTGTCAGCTATCAATCTAGACCTATTCTTTATCAAAGTGTGTGGTCCTTTGCTACTTGTGAATTTGTGATGATCTTGTTGTTAAGAGAATATTCTAAGAGGATACATCATCACTCTTAATTTTATTATTTGTAACGACAATAAGTTAATAAGTTAAAACTCTAGTGTGTTAAAACCAAGTGTTAAACTATCCTCGCCGTTCAAAATAATAATAATAATAATAATAGTAATAATAATAATAATAATAATAATAATAATAATAATAATAATAATAATAATAATAATAAAAAAGTGTTAAACTATTCTAATCAGAAAAGCAAGCACCACCTAACCCCATAACTAACCTTATATATTTGGACGAAAACTCTACCCAAGTGGTATGTACGTGCCGTCCCCAATAATCCAATATAACGATTTCTCATATATTAAAGATTTATAAGCAATATATGATGATACGAGTAAGTGTCTGAATGATAACTTTGTCTCATCCACTTATAAAATATCAATCAATATTTAGTTATATCCGAGCTACAAAGAGTCAAATAAATAAATTCTAAAAACCTGGCAAAAACCAAGTCAAATGAGTGGTTCAAAGCTCAAACAATGTTTTTGGTTTTGGTAAAAATGAAAAGAAGTTATAGACAAATAAACCAAATATGAAATATGATCACGACCATTTTATGTGATCTATTTAGCCACATAGGACATACATACAACGTTATAAAAAAAAACTTAGATTCGCAATCGCATGTATGCCAGTTGTGTTCAAGGTTTTAGTAGTGGGAAACGTAAGTTTTTGTGTTTGTAGGGCCAGTTGCAGTCACCACCATATCTTGTCTTCTTCGATCTTTACCATATTAACTACTCCCTCCGTCTCTAAATAAATGTCCAGTTTGACTTTTCAAAGTCAAACTGGTTCAACTTTGACCTTAAATATTTTTGTTGTGTTATATAATACATGATTAAAAATTATACCATTTAAAAATACACTTAAAACCCAATCCATTCATATTTTTTGCATCAAATATTATATAACACCCACAAAGATAGTTAAGGTCAAATTCGAACCAATTTGACTCAAAAAAGTCAAACTGGACATTTATTTAGGGACGGAGGTAGTATTAAGTATTAACCACACACATCTCATGTTAGCACACCTTGATTGGTTTAGTCAATAATATACTTGTGGTTTGATTGGTTTTTTCAATATTCAATGCATATTTGTAGTTAATTGTAAATGTACTAGTATAAATAATCAATCAAAAATTTTCATTTTGACGGTGAATTTTTATATGATGAATGGATATCCGGACGCTCCATGACGATTTTTGTATCTCAAGTGTCAAATTACATAAAAACTTTTAAATTTTATAAATGGCATTCTTTGAAAGGTACGAGTATATATAGCAAAAAATTAATGAAAAATAAACAAACTACATTTGTAGATTGGTAGCCTATATATACTATTTATTTGAACATAGATTTCCATTTTCTAATGACTTTTATGAAACTAAAATTTTTATGAATATTTTGGTGAAACTTCGTTTTTAAAGTGTTTTTAGTTATAGCAATTTTTTTTCACCTAGTTGAGTAATTAGTTCGCCCCACCCCTAATGCATATACATTTTTATGCTAATAGATTTTGTTCCTTTCGTAACGTGATTGATCGTGAGTTCGTGACAACGGCATATATTAGTTAGGTCGGATCTGTTGTATATTATAGTATGAAGAATTGAAGATAGGCAATTTCATTAGAATTGGACAATTGGCCATTACCAAATAAGGGCAGTATAATTGACTTGTCGATATGAATAACCAAAGTTACCAGACAATGGAAACTCGTATTGAAGAGTAAGAGTAAAGTTGGTGTAGTCATTCATTACCAAATCGGGTCATTATAAAGGGAAATATGCTTTTGGGTCCACAAGCATGGGCATTAGTGAGAATGTCAAAAAAGAAAAAGAAAAAATGTATTACTTTATACAAAATAGTCAAATTATAAAATAAGCGTGAATTGAAATGCTTAATTAATATGACTAATGTATGTCTAATATTATTTAACAGTATTTTGCTAGTAACATTAGGATGACCAACTTTTTCATAAATTAATAATTATTGTCATGTTCATTTAGGCACAAACTTAGTTATATTTTTAGACATCTCAATCATTTTATTTTTATAAAATTTGTAAGAAAAAAAAGCTTGTGATACTTTAAAGCATGATTATTTTAGGAATAAGTAAGAATGGTACGGAAGAAGATGTATTTGAAGACAATTCAGGCATGGCTAAACAGATAATAGCTAACGAATTGGATGAAATTCTGAGAATAATCTGAGAGAATTGGAAGAAAAGTTGTCGAATTTGGATAGTTCAAAATGAAAGGAAATGGAATGATTATTGAAGAATTTGAAATTTCCAAAATGATAGTGTTGAATACAGCTCTAAAGGTGGATGCTTGGATTGTATTAGTGAATTGGTTTGTTTATTTTGCTTGATTATGTTTGATTCTAGCTTTGTATATTAAGTGTATGTTTCAGCTTAACTTTTTAAAGGTGCTTGGGATTGTCATTTCACCTATTTAAATGCTTTGTATTTGTGGTTCTTTGTTTTGAAAATAATATATGTTCACCGGGTTTACCGCAAAATAAAGTAAAATTGGTTTTGCTTGATTAATGACAAAATCAAAATCTATTTTACTAATATAATAATTATTATATGATTATGAAAGACAATACAATCATTAGTTATGTAAATAGTTAACTACAATTTTATTCATAAACATTCCTTCACTTTCTATACTCGATCACTTTTCTTCTTCTTTGCATCTACCATCACGAAATTTTATACTACCTCCGTCCCAAAATTATTGTCCACAGACAAAAAACACACAGTTTTAGAAAAACATCATCTTTACAGCTTTCTCTCTCTTACTTTTTGCACAAAGACAGTTTTACCCTTAATCAATTACGGTAATTTACAACTTCTTTAAAGTTTGTAATAATAACTACAAATAAGGGTAATATGGTAAACTTGATTTATATTCCCTATCCACTTATGGAAGTGGACAATTAATTTGGGACAATCGAAAAAGGAAAGATGGACAATAAATATAGGACGGAGGTAGTATTGAAAAAAGTATTACAAAACTAAGAATACCGTAAAAGAAATGTTAAATGTATTCGGCGTCACAACTTACATGGTTAACACGCCAGTTAACTTACAAAAATAAGCTACTTATATAACCAAGCTATTTCAAATAATTTTACCCAAAAAAGTGAGAGCTCTTAATACATTAACTTAACCTAATTTCTTTGTTAGTTGCATTTACCACAGTGTGGGTATGTATACATCGTTTTATGTCATTCTAAATTTTGTCACTACTACTACTACAATTATAGCCGTTAAAAAAAAAAAAAAACAAAAAAAACAAAAAAAAAAGCTACAATTATAAATGTCAAACATTTATTTACAAATGATAATTATAAGTAGATGTTTCGTTTTACAAAATAAACACGTTACAATCAGAAATCAACATATGGAATCATCATACGTTCATAAACTGAAAATGAAACCTGACCTACTTATTGAAGTGTTGCATTTAGTAGTAATAGACGAGTACCCGTGCATAGCAACGAGATTTTATAGCTGCAGATAGTTGTAGCGATAAAATAAGTTTAGGGGTTATAAACGAAAAATAATAAAAGTTTGAGGATTTGAGGATTAAACATAATGTTTTGAAACCCAGTTTGACCGGTTGAACCGATTCCTATCAAATAAAACCGGTTTTTATATTTTCGAAACCCGGTTAGACCCGAAAATTGGTTTTGTATATTTTTCCCAAAATTGTGGTGTAAGCTTAGACTAATTAGTATATACCTTAAAATACAGTTTAATTTAAAATTATTTTATAAGTTTCCTTACATAGATGAATTAATTTTTTAAGATAGTTTCTAAGTTGACAAAGATAGATTAACCAAAGGTAATTTAGTCAATACCATAATTTCAGTTTTTTCACTTTTCACTTTTTGACCATTTTCTCTTTATAGATAGTATACATAATTAAAAAAAAAAAAAAAAAAAAAAATTAAAAACGAAAAAAAATGGTCTTAAATAAGATTGAAATACGATTTGTTCCAAATTTATGTTAGCATATGTAATGTTTAATGAAGTGTTTAATGAAGTCATCAAATACACCCATACTTCTTTCACGTAAATACCTCGAATTTAATAAATTTGATGAAAGGCAGCGTTCACAATTGAGTAATGAACAAAGCTAAAGACAAGCGGTAGACAATGAAGCTAGTTATCACTTACGTAATGCATTCCCTGGTTACAAATAAAACCCAAATAAGCTATGTGTTTTTGCATGTTGTGATCATAAAAACCGACTCACACGGAATGGCACTATGTGTATATTGGGTGTTTGAGAGGAGATCAAGGGCTAAGATCAAAGTTGATATGGCTAGTGAGCTTAAAGTGCTAGTATGTGAATACATTGTACGTCTAGCAACCATTACTTAAGTGAACGAGCATAATGAGCTATAGCCTAATTTCACTCTCCAAATGTGCCTTTTCGTAAACAAACTTTTTACATTTTACATGACGTATTTACACACGACACATCTCTTGCTTACAAATTTGACTTTATAAAATCTAATCACATTAACAATATCCTAAGGACTAACTACTTACTAAACCGAGTCACGCTATTAGTTTACCAAACACGCCATTTTTTTAACTAGCGTGACAGGGACCTTTTTGTGATTTCAAGTAATGGCAGATGATGTTTAAAAGTGAAAAGTGACTTTTTTCATTTAATATTATGTTTACACATTTAAAACTCATCGCTACGATGGTGATTTTTTTTTTTTAAATAAAAACTTGTCATAAATTAAGAAAAATAATAAAATAAGATTGAGTGAGAGTAAAAAGCTTTTGTCAAACGATTGGAGTTTACCAAGCTATTCATAAAACTTTTATCACAATGATAAAAGCCTTTTAGAAAAGCTTTATAGAATAGTGAAAAGTCTTTTATAACTTTTATAACTTGAATATTGCGGATGCTTTAACGATGCTAACGCTTTACTCACTAATAAAACTTATACACTATAATGATTTCATTTATAGTGATTGTCATTTGTGAACTTTAGATGATAAGATCCACACTTACTAATTCTTATCTTAACTTAATGAATCTAACAATTCAAATCCTTGTGAAAAAATAAAAATTTCAACCTAACAACGCTACTTCATAATAATAAACTTAACGTAAAACTAAGAAAAAAACATGTAATAATAGGAGTAGTATTTTTCTTAAACTATAGATTTTTATCGATGAATAATTATTTTATAACTGATGGAATATATGAGTAGGTCATTTCTCACTCTTTATTAGTTCATTCGTTTCAATTTATTGTCCATATTTTTGTTTCAATTTGTCTCAAATTAATGTCCACTTTTGAAAGTAGATAGAGAATTTAGTTCGATTTTTTATCATATTACATTCACTTTAGGTTTATTAAGTTTAAATTAATTAATAGAAAGTAAAACTACTATTCTACAAAAGGAAAAAATAAAAAGATAAAAATAAAAATTTTAAATTAATTAATTTTTGTTTGTGGACAATTATTTTAAAATAGTTATGGGCATGTTTGTTTAGTTCTTTTATTAAGTCATGTTAAATTAACGTGTCTGTCTAGATATATATTGTTTGTTTGTTGATGAATAAATGGTTGTTTGTTTTGTGTGTTGAATAAAGTGTCTGAATTAAAAAAAATATTATTATACCCTTTTATTTGAAATAAGATTAAGAAGTCGAAGGGTAAATATGTAAAATTTTGATAAAAGTGATGGACTTAATTTGGAGATTCTTATCTCTCTTGCTTTTTCTAAGAAGACATATATGAGTTATAAGCATTAAACAAACATCAATTTGATTACTTAATTAACTTGCCTATTTTTCAATTAAAACACTTTAAGTTGTAATCAAACGCTAGGTGAGTACTGTCACTAAACTCTACCCTTTCCTCTAATGACACTCCACAATATTCAAAAAAACCCAACTTTACATAAAATAATTATTACTCCCACATGAAAATTCCACTCTTTTCTATATAAATAAACAACCCAAAAACCATTTCCCCAGCCTTTGACTTATCAAAAAACTCCCTCTGAATCACACACCACCATGACCACCACCACCGCACCACCACCACCACCACCGACCGCCGTCCAGATCAACCACCACCGCCGCCTCCCCGACTTTCTCCAAAGTGTCAATCTCAAGTATGTAAAACTGGGTTATCATTACTTAATCTCACATTTATTAACCTTATGTTTAATCCCTTTAATGATCACTATATTAATCCAAGCATCCCAGACCAACCCAAATGATATAAAAACATTATGGGTTCATTTGCAATACAATCTTATCACTGTTGTAATATGTTCTATAGTCCTTGTTTTTGGATCCACTTTTTATATCATGACTAGGCCTAACCCTGTTTATTTAGTCGATTACGCGTGCTATCGCGCGCCCGATAACCTTAAAGCCCCTTATGAGAGGTTTATGAAACATTCTAGGTTGACTGGTGACTTTGATGAGTCTAGTCTAGAGTTTCAAAGGAAGATACTAGAGAGATCTGGTTTAGGACAAGAGACTTATGTCCCTGAGGCAATGCATTCTATTCCCCCGCGGCCCAGTATGGCGGCCGCGAGGGAAGAAGCTGAATTAGTTATGTATGGGGCGTTGGATAAGTTGTTTGAGAGTACGGGTGTTAAGGCTAAGGATGTGGGGATTCTTGTTGTGAATTGTAGTTTGTTTAATCCCACGCCGTCTTTGAGTGCTATGATTGTGAATAAGTATAAGTTGAGAGGGAACGTTAAGAGTTTTAACTTGGGTGGGATGGGGTGTAGTGCGGGTGTCATTGCTATTGATTTGGCTAAGGATATGTTGCAAGTGCATAGGAAGACTTACGCGGTTGTGGTGAGTACGGAGAATATTACTCAGAATTGGTATTTTGGGAATAAGAAGAGTATGTTGATACCGAATTGTTTGTTTAGAGTTGGTGGGAGTGCGGTTTTGTTGTCGAATAAAGGAGGTGATAGGTCGCGTGCTAAGTATAAGTTAGTTCATGTGGTGAGGACTCATCGTGGGGCGGATGAGAAAGCGTTTAGGTGTGTGTATCAGGAGCAGGATGATAATGGGAAGACAGGTGTTTCTTTGTCTAAAGATTTGATGGCGATTGCTGGTGGTGCGTTGAAGACTAATATTACGACGTTGGGTCCGCTTGTGCTTCCCATTAGTGAACAGCTTTTGTTCTTTTGCACTTTGATTGCAAAGAAGTTGTTTAATGATAAGGTTAAGCCTTACATTCCTGATTTTAAGTTGGCGTTTGAACATTTTTGTATTCACGCTGGTGGCAGAGCGGTCATTGATGAGCTTGAGAAGAATTTGCAGTTGTTGCCAATGCATGTTGAGGCGTCAAGAATGACACTTCATAGATTTGGGAACACGTCTTCGAGTTCTATTTGGTATGAGTTGGCTTATATTGAAGGGAAAGGGAGGATAAGAAAGGGTCATAGAGTGTGGCAGATTGCGTTTGGGAGTGGTTTTAAATGCAATAGTGCGGTTTGGAAGGCTCTAAGGAATGTAAAACCGGCTGCTCATAGTCCTTGGGCTGATTGTATCGACAAGTATCCAGTTGAAATAGTGTCATAACACAAGAAGCTACATGGGCTATTATTAGAGGTATGCCTTCTACTGGCGCATTTAGCGCCCATTTTTCGTTCATTGTACTGATTTTGATCATTGAAGTTATATCTGTTATCTATTTATTCATGTTTATTTGGATAATTTTTACGCTTACTAGATTCGTATCTGTTAAACAGTTAAAACCATTACTACGCATTTTGCTCGGGGAGGCTTTGAGTCTATTATATTGTACTTAGTTGATTATATATAGTGGATGTTTTATTATATCTCTGTGTGTTGTATATCTTGTGATTGTGATTGTTGCAATGTTTTAAATAAAAATGTTTTACGGTGGACTATGACAGTTGCACTTAGTTAGAACCATTGTCGGTGCGTATGATTTTGGTACGAAGGTTCATGATTTTATCTGTACGGCATTTTTGTGCTATTTGCTTTTCAAAAGTGTTCATTGCAGGCAAATTCTTTCTACTGCAGAAATGATGGGTCATTTCTCTATCACTTTGTCCATACAAGTGCTGTATTTAGTCGTAAATTTGTGACAGTGAACATGTACCGGACAATAATATATTTCATGTCACACGAGTTGGGTACTACTATAGGTACCGCTCCTGGCCCACTATTTACAACCTCCGTTACTTTAGTGTTCACAGTGCAACACAGTTTTTTTTATCAGTTTTGTTCCCTATTTTTTATCAGTGAACATTTACCAGTTTTGACTTGTTAAACTTTATATTTTATGTTCCTTATTTTCCGTTTCGTAGATTTACAATAAAAACATTATTAAAAAAAATGAAAAATGTGAAGGGGGTATCACTTGTATTTTTTGTGAGGGTCCAAATAACCTATCCTGTGCGAGTTTTATAAAATCTGCAAATCATTAGCGATTTAGAGTGAGTAATTATTACTACTAATTGTGGGTATCATTGGTGAATTAACAGAATTCAAAAAAGTATCAACATTATCATTCAATAATGATTATATTTCTGGACCACTTCAGATAGATCGTGGTAGGGATACTTTCTTTTATGTTTGGATAACTTTTGGTCCTTTTTACAGCAAATTTGATTGGATGTATAGACTTTTCTGTTTATTTGACTTATTTGGGTTGCACCCGAAATCAAGCTTTGTAGATGCTCACATGGACTTTATTTAGCTTAATGTAAATCATTCAAAGTTGAAAGATACAAATATTCCATCGATTCTAACTCATCTTGTTTTTTCTACTATTTTTAATACTCCTAGTTAACTACTCCCTCCGTTCTATTTTTATTATCGATAATATCTGCTTGTTTTAAATTAATTGTCCACTTTCAAAAATAAATAAAGAATTTAGTTCGAGTTTACCATATTACCCCCACATGAGGTTATTATTACAAACATTAAAGAAATTTTAAATTAATTTGTTAAAATGGTAAAAATGCTATTTTGTAAAAAGTAAAAAGAGAAAATTGTAATAATTATGTTTTTTTTTTTTTTTTTTTTTTTTTTTTTTTTTATTTTGCTTTTTTTGTCCGTTGATAATTATTTTTAAACAAAATGAGCATGTACGAGGCGGACCTTCATCATTAAATTCAACACATTATGTTTTTCATTGCTTCCTGATCAAACATAAATCTAAATCTAAAAATTCAAAATTAAACACATGCATTGTTAGTTTTTATTAGGGGTGGAAACGAGACGAGCCGAGCCCGAGCTCGCCAGAGCTCGAGCTCGGCTCGTTTATATATATAAAGCTCGAGCTCGGGCTCGAGCTCGTTTCGAGCCTTATATTTTGAGCTCGAGCTCGGCTCGTGAAAATTTTCAAAAGCTCGAGCTTGAGCTCGAGCTCGACTAATTTATATTATGTGTTAAAGAAAACAAAGTTCAAATAGAGCTCGGCTCGTTAATTACATAAGGCTCGAGCTCGTTTACTACTTTTAAGCTCGTTTATACGTATAAACAATATATATACGTATATATTTCAAAGGCTCGTTTAGGCTCGCGAGCCTACTCGAGCTTTTTGAATAGAGCTCGGGCTCGAGCTCGATTATTAAATGATCCCAAACTTAGGCTCGAGCTCGGGCTCGAGCTCGTTTAGGCTCGGCTCGTTCGAGTTTTTTACCGATCCGATCCCGAGCTTTTCACGAGCGGCTCGGCTCGTTTCCACCCCTAGTTTTTATCATCAAATAGACATCCATACAAACAAAACTAAATCATGAAACCTAATTTTTAAAAAACTGGGAAGTGGCCAACGGGGTGTGGATAGACAGTCGTGACCGGTGATATGCGTTGGTTGGTGGTCAGAATCACACATGGTTAGTAAATCCAAACACTTTATTAGAGGGGATTATACATATATGCTTAAGTCATTGTTAGTGTTATGATCTTTATCTGATTTTTAGTGTTTTAATTTGGATTTGTAAGATAAGAATTTAGGTTTTCAAGTGTTCTTTGATTAATAGGATTTTGATATAAAACTAAACAGAAATTCAAGAGAAATAAGAGGTTGGCTATACGTTAGCTTTGAAATAAAATGTTTTTATATTTTGTTATTATCAAAAAATAAAGAAATCGAAAAATATAAATAACATTTTTAGACATTATTTGTGTTCATACCAAGTTTAGTGGAATATAAATGGTAAAACTTATTTCACATATAAATTTGTCACATTAGCACTAAGTTTTAACTTTTAATCGTTTAGCCAGTCAAATTTGAGATACAAGCGAGTTCTTTGTTATAAAAATGAATTTGGGTTGAATAGACTTGTAATCCGATAAAGTCGTCACCTATAGCCATACTAATTGAGTTAGGATCAAATGAGAAGAAATATTAAATTGAGAAGGATGAGAAATAACTATAAGTACACATTAGAATGAATCGATTATAATTAGATGTATCCTTAATCTTTTAGATGCACCATAATATATTTTCTA
Source organism: Artemisia annua (assembly GCA_014162995.1). NCBI lineage: Eukaryota > Viridiplantae > Streptophyta > Magnoliopsida > Asterales > Asteraceae > Artemisia > Artemisia annua. The sequence continues at coordinate 138,500 of LBNU01003093.1, forward strand.
GCTAAAAATTAGATGCATACACATATATTAGATGTATTTTATCAAGTTAGAAGAATCCTATGGGTTTTTCATCCTCTGCGGGTCAAATTTGTTGCTAGTGTTGCTAGTACTACTTGTTTTTAATTTCAAAATCACTTTCGAAACTAATTAGAATAAATATAAATGAATAGAGATGCATCTAATTTAAATCGATGCATCTCAAATATATGGTTATAGAGTAGTTATTTTTAATTCTTCTTATTTTCAGTTTTCTTTTTAGCGAATTCTTATACATAAATCTACTAATCAATGAAAGGTGACTTGTACTAAGGGTGCGTTTGGTTCGTAAGTGGGATTGGAATAGGATTCGGATTTTGGAAAGGTTTGAAAGAAAATTAGGAGAAAGAAAATATGTAGTATATATAATTTATAAATTAATATTATATTTTAAACTATTATTTATTATAAATAAAAGAGTGAGAAAAAATATTAAAAAACAAAAATTACTATTATTTGTGGCTCATATTGATTTAGACGTGAGGACCACTCAAAAAAGTTGTATCATTTAAGTGATACATACCACTTGAGCTTGGTATCTCTTCAATAATTTAATTCCCATTGTTTTGAAATAAAAAACGTACAAAACAAAGGTTTTAAAATTTCTTTCATTCTACACTCACTAATACATACCAAACGGGCTCTAAAATTAGTTCACACGCCACCAAATCGAGTTTTGTATTATTGTACCAGTGATGTTTGGTATTGGCATGTGCCGTACTAATCATACCATTCCTTAATTAGATGGTAATGATTTGATCCATCGTGCAATTAATAACCTTTTAATAAATGGACCATGCAACCCCGGATAAGCCCTTTTTCTTCTTCTTCTTTAATCTTTACTGATGACGTATAGTCTACACCGGGTCACGGACCCGATTAGTAAACAATACTAATATTTAAGCCCGCTACGCGTGGCCCAGATTCATGACAGTTGGACTACCAACTGGATGGCTTTGGCCCATAAGGCCCAAGTCCAAAACATATTTATGGAACGGATAAAGGGATATCTTCTAAACAAGGAAGATATTCACTAGCAATATCCGATATCGGCGGATACGCCGTAGAGTAAGGAACAAGTAACCTTATCGGTTACATGCCTATAAATAGAGGGAACCCTAACCCTCGCAGAGGTACGATTCACAAAGCGATCCTAACTCTTCTCACAAACCCTAAAACTACGATTACTTACTCTCACGCCGGAGGATAATCGGGGGAGACAATCCCTCGATAAGCCTAACGGTGTTTGTTTCTTTCTTAGTGCGCAGGTCTCAAGCAATTGATACGAAGGAAGGAACCCAAACAAGGAACGCCCAACTTTTGTATCAACAAGTGGCGCCATCCGTGGGACCATACACTAAGGACTAGAATGACGAAACACAAAAATTCATCTAAAGGGACTCCACAGTTGGATAAGGCTCGTGGTGAACCTCCGAGAAGGAACTATCCTGATGCACCTCCTCGGCAGAACACTGGGACAACCAGTGCGCCTGGACGGCAGGAGGCAGAAACCACCACGATCCTTCCAACGGGAGATGCACCCCCTGCAACCGCTCAGGCTACCACGGTAGTCCCAAACATTGAGGATCTCCAGCGCACCCTCTTTGCAACTCCCCACCAAGTAGCGATCGCTGTGGACAACACAGTGCCGAATGCGCCTGATAGGGGAAGGGTGTTCACCACGTTGGAAGATACCCCTGCACTGGAGGAAAATCCCCCTTCCTCGGACACAAGGTTGAAAGACCTTGTAGCTCAGAACTTTGAAACCTTGAGCACTCTCCTACAGGAAGAAGGACGAAGAAGGTTACGAAACCGACTAGACTTCGATGGAGACTCCTCCCTGCGCCATGAAGAGCGCGATAATAACAGGAGGCGTATCAGTGCAAAGGCTAGGCTCGGTACGCCATCAAACTCACAATACTCGGACGAACGAGTAGGCAGCGAGAGACACACCAATGTCCATGCCCGACTAGGTGCTCGCAAAATACATGACAGACTGGGGCGCCGCCACTCACCTAGCGAAGGATCTTCTAGGAGGATCCACGAAAGACTAGGTGATAGGATACCCCACGATGAAAGCTTCTCGAGTTCAGAAGAACAACGGCGTAAACGTCGTAGAGGAAGCAGCTCTCCCACAGACAACTCCTCGGACAACGAGGATAGTGACACTGGACACTGGAAGTCCAAAGGGAGACGTCGCAGGGACGATGATGACATATCCCGTCCTTGGCGTCGACAAACAGTCGACGCTTTCACAAAGCGCATAAGCAACTACTCTGACGACAGAAAGAGGCGAATGCCCCCCAATGTGAAAACATATGATGGGTCAGGTGATCCGGATGATCACCTAAAAGTCTTCGAAGCAGCAGCGCACATCGAAAGATGGCCACAACCAGTGTGGTGTCATATGTTCAACTCCACATTGGTGGGAAACGCACGGAACTGGTTCAACAAACTCAAACCAAGAAGCATAGACGGGTTTGAAGAGTTACGGAAAGCATTCCGCCTAAACTTCACACAAAGAAGGAAGTGCGCAAAAGAACCAGTTGAATTGGCTAGAGTAAAGCAGCGCCAAGGCGAGTCAATACCCGCCTATATGGAACGCTTCAAAGATGAGTGCATGAACATTAAATCATGTCCTGAAATACTAAAAATTTCAGGGTTCATGAATGGTATTCACAACCGGGACCTTATCAAAAAACTAAACGATAAGACTCCCCAAACCTTTGATGAACTCATGAAGCGCACGAGGTCCTTTGTCCAAGGTGAAGCCGCAGCTGCGGATAGCAGGGCAGCATACCAGAACTACAAGCCGCAAGACCAGTCAAGGAAACAATCCAATGACCAGGGAGGCAGTTCCAATAAAAACTATCGCAAGGAAGGAGGTACAAGGGGAAACGACAAGTATACCCCCCTAACAAAAACTCCACGAGAAATATTTGTGACAGAAGGAGCGAACTTCCCAAAACCGCAACTAATTGAAAAGTTAGTTAAGGAAGGCAGATTGGACCACTTAGTCAAAAACATTAAGGAAGGAAAAGACAAGAGAAGTGGAGACAAAAAGGATGCACCTAAAGACAAGGTGGATACAATATACATGATCCAATCTTGGCAACGCAGTATCAGGCAAAAGGTGACACAAAAGTTCTCCACTCACAGAGAAATTTCCTTCCCTAAGTTAACCGCGGACAACGCGGTAGCAGAGCCATTAACAATCGAAATACAAGCGGGAGGACACGTCATCCACCGCATGTACATCGATGGAGGAGCCTCAGCTGAAATAATGTATGAACATTGCTTCAAAAGGCTAAAACAAGAGATTCAAAACCAGCTAATCCCAGCTGCGACATCTCTAACAGGCTTTACAGGGGAAAAGATATGGCCGATCGGACAATTACGCATGCTCGTAGAATGTGTTAAAGAAAACAAAGTTCAAATAGAGCTCGGCTCGTTAATTACATAAGGCTCGAGCTCGTTTACTACTTTTAAGCTCGTTTATACGTATAAACAATATATATACGTATATATTTCAAAGGCTCGTTTAGGCTCGCGAGCCTACTCGAGCTTTTTGAATAGAGCTCGGGCTCGAGCTCGATTATTAAATGATCCCAAACTTAGGCTCGAGCTCGGGCTCGAGCTCGTTTAGGCTCGGCTCGTTCGAGTTTTTTACCGATCCGATCCCGAGCTTTTCACGAGCGGCTCGGCTCGTTTCCACCCCTATTTACCACTATGGCAATTTGGTCGTCATCATGTCGCCGGAGATAGAAAGATGATTTGGAGTCGAGTGTGGTTACCGGTGTGTTCAGCCTGATAGAATTATTATCCCCATCAATCTTTCATTCATCCTAAATCAAACATAAATATTAAGGTGCCGTTTGGTATGGCACTTTGGTTTAGGTTTTACCTTGAAAAGACCATAATCAATTGTTTGGTTGGCTTTTTTTATAGGGGGAATGATAGATGGAATAAAAATGTGATAGTATACTACTTAGGTGCGTATTGGGGTGGTTTGGCTTATTTTGGTGAGCCCTTTTTCCTTTTTCACTCTATTTATATGGTCCCTCTTTATGTCATTCCATATTTTTAGTATTAAAATCAACTTTTGTATTTAAAATTTATTATAAAATATTTCTAAATAAATATAATTTCTCTCTCTTAAACCCACTTTAAATCCAAATTCTATACAAAATCCAAATCCTAATCTAAACTCACTTATAAACCAAACGCACCCTAAATACTATGAGTCAGGTGTCAAACTGGGCTACAAGCCCATACATAGAAAATAATAAAGTGGCCATGGGCCTAATATGCTAGGCAAATAAAAACTCCATTTTGCAAAATTTCAACTTTGAAATATGACGGGGTCTCTTTGTTTTAACATTTGTAGNCCTTACCCTTGTTTAAAACACTCAAGAAGTGTACAAAAAAGGGTGACTTTCGCTGGACTGCCGAAGCGGAAGAAGCATTCCAACAACTCAAACAAACGATAGCAGCACTACCAAAGCTAGTAGCACCCCGACCAGGGGAAGAGTTGATAATGTACTTATCCGCTACACATGGAGCCGTGAGTGCGGTACTATTAACAGATAGGGATTCGGTGCAAACACCTGTTTACTTTGTAAGCAAGGCACTCAAGAAGACGGAGATTAACTACAGCCCGATGGAAAAGTTGGTCCTAGCACTGGTATTCGCAGCCAAACGATTACGCAGGTACTTCCAAGCGCACCCAATCGTGGTCATCACAGACCAACCCATCAAACAGGTGATCTCCAAACCTGAAGCATCTGGCCGCTAACAGAAATGGAGCGTATTATTGGGAGAATATAACATCTCCTACAGGCCGCGTACCGCAGTCAAGGGGAAAATACTCGCGGACTTCATCATCGAGAAACCGGAAAGCGAGGAGACAACGCAAACACCAAAGGTGGAATTGCAAGAGCCGTGGATCCTGTTCACGGACGGGTCATCATGCGTGGATGGATCAGGCGCAGGACTCATCCTTACAAATCCAGAGGGGATGGAATTCACGTACGCCTTACGCTTTGAGTTCACCGCCACAAATAATGAGGCAGAATACGAGGCACTAATAGCTGGGATTCGAATAGCAATGCGAATGGGTGTACGTAACCTAGAAGCAAATGTCGACTCTCGCTTAGTAGCGAATCAAGTATCAGGGGAATACGAAGCCAAGGAGGACAACATGATCCAATACCTTGAGAAAACAAAATCCTTGATCCAAGGATTCGACAGATTCACGATCAAGCAAGTCCCGAGGGGAGAAAACAAAAAAGCAGACGCACTAAGTAAAATTGCGTCCACAAGCTTCGCACACTTGTCTAAACAGGTATTGGTTGAAATCCTAAAGGACAAGTCGATCTCCGAGATGGAAGTATCCACGATCATAGAGGAAGACGGTCCTACGTGGATGACCCCCATCATGGACTTCATTAAAAAAGGAGAACTACCCGAAGAGAAAAATGAGGCTCGACGGATACGCCGCACAGCACAACGGTTTGAACTTCGGGAAGGCATCCTATACAGGCGCTCGTTCCTACAGCCATGGCTATGGTGCGTGGGACCCCTCCAAGCTAACTACGTACTTCGAGAGATCCACGCTGGTTCGTGTAACATGCACTCAGGACCACGCTCCATTGTGGCACGCGCGTTAAGGTCAGGATACTACTGGCCCACTATGCACAGAGATGCAAGGGACTTAGTGCNGGTAAAAAAGAGTGATGGCAGCTGGAGAATGTGCGTGGATTTCACGGACCTCAACAAAGCATGTCCACAGGACTGCTATCCGCTGCCTGAGATAGACTGGAAGGTGGAATACTTGTGTGGGTATCCTTTTACATGCTTCTTAGACGCATACAAAGGGTACCATCAAATCCAGATGGCCAAGGAGGACGAGGAAAAAACAGCCTTCCACACAAGTCAAGGCGTCTTTTGCTATACAAAAATGCCTTTCGGATTGAAGAATGCAGGAGCCACCTATCAACGATTGGTAGATAACGCATTCGAAAAACAAGTAGGCCGCAATCTAGAGGTATATGTTGATGATTTAGTCATAAAGAGCCACACAGAGGACGAAGTAGTGCGCGACATTGAAGAAACATTCAATACACTACGACGAATCAACATGAAACTAAACCCAAAAAAGTACACCTTCGGCGCCACTGAAGGTATGTTCCTAGGGTACCTCATAGAACCGGATGGCATTAAGCCATGCCCTGAAAAAACAGAAGCGGTCATAGAGCTCCCTTCACCGCGAACGCTTAAGGAAGTACAGTCCTTAAACGGGAAACTGGCAGGCCTGAATAGATTCCTATCCAAGTCAGCGGACAAGTCCTTACCCTTGTTTAAAACACTCAAGAAGTGTACAAAAAAGGGTGACTTTCGCTGGACTGCCGAAGTGGAAGAAGCATTCCAACAACTCAAACAAACGATAGCAGCACTACCAAAGCTAGTAGCACCCCGACCAGGGGAAGAGTTGATAATGTACTTATCCGCTACACATGGAGCCGTAAGCGCGGTACTATTAACAGATAGGGATTCAGTGCAAACACCTGTTTACTTCGTAAGCAAGGCAGTCAAGAAGACGGAGATTAACTACAGCCCGATGGAAAAGTTGGTCCTAGCACTGGTATTCGCAGCCAAACGATTGCGCAGGTACTTCCAAGCGCACCCAATCGTGGTCATCACAGACCAACCCATCAAACAGGTGATCTCCAAACCTGAAGCATCTGGCCGCTTACAGAAATGGAGCGTATTATTGGGAGAACATAACATCTCCTACAGGCCGCGTACCGCAGTCAAGGGGCAAATACTCGCGGACTTCATCATCGAGAAACCGGAAAGCGAGGAGACAACGCAAACACCAAAGGTGGAATTGCAAGAGCCGTGGATCCTGTTCACGGACGGGTCATCATGCGTAGATGGATCAGGCGCAGGACTCATCCTTACAAATCCAGAGGGAATGGAATTCACATACGCCTTACGCTTTGAGTTCACCGCCACAAATAACGAGGCAGAATACGAAGCACTAATAGCTGGGATTCGAATAGCAATGCGAATGGGTGTACGTAACCTAGAAGCAAACGTCGACTCTCGCTTAGTAGCCAATCAAGTATCAGGGGAATACGATGCCAAAGAAGACAACATGATCCAATACCTTGAGAAAACAAAATCCTTGATCCAAGGATTCGACAGATTCACAATCAAGCAAGTCCCGAGGGGAGAAAACAAAAAAGCAGACGCACTAAGTAAAATTGCGTCCACAAGCTTCGCACACTTTTCTAAACAGGTATTGGTTGAAATCCTGAAGGACAAGTCGATCTCCGAGATGGAAGTATCCACGATCATAGAGGAAGATGGTCCTACGTGGATGACCCCCATCGTGGACTTCATTAAAAAAGGAAAACTACCCGAAGAAAAAAATGAGGCTCGACGGATACGTCGCACAGCACAACGGTTTGAACTTCGGGAAGGCATCCTATACAGGCGCTCGTTCCTACAGCCGTGGCTACGGTGTGTGGGACCCCTCCAAGCTAACTATGTACTCCGAGAGATCCATGCTGGTTCGTGTAGCATGCACTCAGGACCACGCTCCATTGTGGCACGCGCGTTAAGGTCAGGATACTACTGGCCCACTATGCACAGAGATGCAAGGGACTTAGTGCGCAAATGCAGCGATTGCCAAGTGCATAGACCAATACCGCGCAAACCACAACATGAGCTAACACCCATAACATCACCATGGCCATTCTACAAGTGGGGGATAGACATCGCCGGGCCTTTCCCTGTCGCCGCGGGCGGAGTAAAATACCTCATTGTAGCAATCGACTACTTCACAAAGTGGATCGAGGCAAAGGCAGTCGCAACAATCACGGGCAACCAAGTGAAGCGATTCGTATGGGATAACATCGTATGTCGCTTCGGACTACCCGGGGAAATAATCTCAGACAATGGGAAACAATTCGCAGAAAATCCATTCAAAGATTGGTGCGAGCAACTGAACATAACGCAACACTTTGCATCGGTGACACACCCACAGACCAACGGCCTGGTAGAACGCGCGAACAGGAGTCTGGGCGAGGGAATAAAAATGCGCCTGGATAAACACAAAGGAAGGTGGGTAGAGGAATTATCCCATGTCCTTTGGGCACACCGTACAACCATTAAAGTTAGCAACGGGGACACCCCGTTCTCCTTAGTGTACGGTACAGAGGTCGTCATACCNNNAAAAATGAAGGGATACTATGATGCCAAAGTGCGCAGTACTTCATTCAGACCAGGTGACTTTGTATACCGCGAAAATGACTCAAGCCGCATCGAGGACACAGGGAAGCTGGGACCCAAGTGGGAAGGACCTTACGAGGTTACAGAAGCACTCGGGAATGGCGCGTACAGGTTACGCGATAAAGATGGGCAAGAGTTACAGCGAACGTGGAATGTTCGCAATCTCAAATGATGCTATCTTTAGAATAGGCTACAGCCCAACATTGACAAGCACTTTAGTACGTGCCTCAATAAAGATCCATGTAATCTACTTTTTATTTCGCTTACATAGATAAGTATGTTTTTTTTTTAAACTTGCAAGTATTAATAAAACATTCGCGGTTTCTAGCTAACTCCGCGACAAAAACTTTCTTTACATTGTTATTTAAATACTGTTTATATTTCAATGTGTTGGTCACGATACCTTTAAGCCCACGCGGCGTGCATGCACTACATAATACCCACGTTGGTAAAAAGGATAAGTTAACACACCAATTAACTTGTTGAGTAAGAGGGTTGCAAACCCATCAACTTATGGATCACGTATCCTTGTTAAACAACTTGCGCTCAAGACGTTGACGCAAGCAACTTACGCACCTCACGATAGGGAAGCGATAAGGCACACTGTGCGCGTTTAACAACACAAGAAATGAAAATTCTTGATTCTTTAATACGACAAGTAATTAACATAGACACCTATGATTTTTTTTTAAACCAAGTCAATGTGCTTTCGCATAAGACTTGGGAATAAGTACTCATACTTAATCATAATACACTCATCTAATTTTTTGGATGCATGAACCATACGCGAACAACATGTTATGGATAAATACAAAATGCTTGACAAAGTATAATATACGCCAAGTACATAAACATGGATTTCCTTTTATATATATGAACATATAAGTTTGTACAAAGGAATATGATAAAGAAGGCTACAAAATACAAAGCCTAAATGCTCCAGGAGCGACTAAGGACGCTGGGGCCTGCACCCAAGGTTTCCTCCTTCGAAGCTTCAAGCTGCTGCAAGATGGCCGCATATTTGGGGTCAACGGTGGCCACAGACACTGGAACACCGTCACTCCTAGGCAGATGAGCAGCGCCTATGCCGCACATCACTGCCTTCCCTTTTGCGCCTTTTTTCCTTGCGCACCTGGTAGNTATATATATGAACATATAAGTTTGTACAAAGGAATATGATAAATAAGGCTACAAAATACAAAGCCTAAATGCTCCAGGAGCGACTAAGGACGCTGGGGCCTGCACCCAAGGTTTCCTCCTTCGAGGCTTCAAGCTGCTGCAAGATGGCCGCATCCTTGGGGTCAACGGTTGCCACAGACACTGGAACACCGTCACTCCTAGGCAGATGAGCAGCGCCTATGCCGCACATTACTGCCTTCCCTTTTGCGCCTTTCTTCCTTGCGCACCTGGTAGCATGGCAATTCAAGGATCTTTGTAAGGTAACCTCCCTCTCAATGTGAAAAGGGTCTAACATATGACGTGGTTGGGCAAAAATGGGTACCTTCAGCTGCGACACATCCGGCTTCAGAAAGAAGTCCGCCTGCTCCTCAGCCTTCTCTCCCAAATGGCGCGGAAGAGTCAACCCCGCCATGACAACGTTGATGGGTTGATCTTGGTCACGCTCCAAAAGACCAATATGGGGAAGGTTAAGCTCCTTCAAACCCTTCATAGCCGCAGTAAGCTCCGCCTGTGCAGCAGCCTTGTACCAAGAGATCTCTGCTGGGGTATGTAAACTCCTTTAGCATATGATGACTTTTACTAAAAGTTAAAATTTCATTTAAATAAGCTTGGATTCGAACATTGCAGCTTTTTGCTTACATGATTATAAACATTTTACATGATTATAAACATAATGAACCCTTTTTTCTTTCTTTCCTTNAGGATCTTTGTAAGGTAACCTCCCTCTCAATGTGAAAAAGGGTCTAACATATGACGTGGTTGGGCAAAGATGGGTACCTTCAGCTGCGACACATCCGGCTTCAGAAAGAAGTCCGCCTGCTCCTCAGCCTTCTCTCCCAAATAGCGCGGAAGAGTCAACCCCGCCATAAGAACGTTGATAGGCTGATCTTGGTCACGCTCCAAAAGACCAATATGGGGAAGGTTAAGCTCCTTCAAACCCTTCATAGCCGCAGCAAGCTCCGCCTGTGCAGCAGCCTTGTACCACGAGATCTCTGTGGGAGGCACAGTCAACTGCCCGGCCTCAGCAAGCGCCTCGACAGCCAGAGCCTTACCATAGTCTTTAGCACGATTTACAACCTTGCTAAAGGCGCCAGTAACCTCTGGGTGCTCCAGCGTACCCATAGCAGCAAGGCGCAGCCCATTGCTGATCAACCACCTAACAAACAGACAAAATACACAAGTATTAGTGGAAATATAATTACTTGCAAACAATGCAACACAAAGAACGAGGAAATACTTACCTGCGCTCAGCAATAGACTGCATCAGGTGCGGATACAGTTCCTCGTCGTACTCTATGCTGAGCTTCTGCAGCCTCTCTTCCTGCTTGTTCAGCATCAACTGGATCCGGCTGCGGAATTCCTCTAGGTTGGCATAGTGATCTCCAAGGTGCTGCTCAAAGTGCTTTAGCACCCACTTGGAGTCCCTTAGATAGCGCTCGTGACCAGCACGCTCCTGCTCCAGCTGCATCATCACGGCTATCTTCTGATCGCCCAAAATTTGCGCAGATTGCTCTGCGCGCTCTAGTTTAGCCTGGGAGCTCAGCTGCTCAGCCTTAGAGCTTGCTAAATCTGATTTGACGGCCTCCAGTTGTGCCGTCAAAGAGGAGATCCGCTCCTCATTCTGGGAGCAAATACTCTCCACTGAGTAGTTTGCTCTAGCCTGCGCTACCAGCTCAGACTGGTGCGCAGCGACGGAGGCCAGTTCCTCCATCACAGAGTCGAATGACTTAGACTCTTGGCCAATATCCTTGGGAGAGCGCGCTGCATCAACAAAAGGACTCTCTTTCGGAGACCCCTCTCCATAGCTGCTGCTCCTCATATGTGGCGCAGCAACCTCCACATGTGGCTCAGAACCCTCCCCACNCAAATACTCTCCACTGAGTAGTTTGCTCTAGCCCGCGCTACCAGCTCAGACTGGTGCGCAGCGACAGAGGCCAGTTCCTCCATCACAGAGTCGAATGACTTAGACTCTTGGCCAATATCCTTGGGAGAGCGAGCTGCATCAACAAAAGGACTCTCTTTCGGAGACCCCTCTCCATAGCAGCTGCTCCTCACATGTGGCGCAGCAACCTCCACATGTGGCTCAGAACTCTCCCCACCCGCACCAGGTTCGCAGCTGCTCCTCATATGTTGATCACTGCGCCACAGTTAAATATAACTAAGTGTTAGTATACGGAAATAATCCAAATACACCAAACACCGAAAGCACGTACAGGATACTTACATGTGCGGGGGGGACACGGGCGAACTCTTCTCAGACTCAGAAGCCGTCACGGACTCTTTCAAATCCGTCACGGACTCCTTCAAGTCTCCTGAGCCCTCACTGCGCCACAGATGGAAATAGTTAGATAATAACTCAAAAACAAAAAAAAGAGAGAGAAAAGTTTGACTAAACAGACTCACCCAAGGAAGAAAGCTACAGATTCAGTCTCAGAACGCGGTCTCTTAGAAGACTCCGCACCATCACTATTACCATCAGCCGCCCTCCTACGCTTCAACTGTACAACCTCCTCCTCCGACTCATCTGAGTCAACACGGATGATATTCTCAGACAGGGGGGAAGGCTGCGCTACAGTTGGGGTAGG
>LBNU01003094.1:13831-24665 GCA_014162995.1 Artemisia annua
TTAATTATATCACTCACAATCATCAGCTAGGACCAGGTCTTCCTTTCACAAATAACTATACATATTCTTACGACAGTGAAAGTAATGAGGATGAACCTTTTGAAGAAAAGAATGACGAGATCAAGGAATCTCCAGATGATCCTATATCGACTGAGATGGATAAGCCGTTTGATGATATTTGCTTTGGGAAGAATAATGATGAGATGCTCTCCGCTTCTGATTCTGAAGATTCTTGTGGAGACATCGATTATGTTGAGGAAGTACGTTCTGAGCTCGTCAGCTTAGAAGAAGAGAATGATGAAGATGACGACAATGAAATTAAAGATGAAGCTCTACGTGACAAACTTTCGAAAGTATATCTTCTCATTGCAAAAATTGAGGCATTAAGTGGCAATCCCACTTCTCATCCTGATCTTTCTATCCCAGTCTATGAAGCTTTTTCCTTTGATTCGGAGGAGACGAGTCGTGGCAGTACCACTTCTCTTGCTTTTTCCTCTCCTCCCGAATATGAATCGTTTCAATTTGATCTTGAGAAAGACGTTAGTCTGGGGGGAGGCTTACTTTTTGACAAAATTTTTCCAGCCCTCCTACCCAAGGTTTTTGAAAATGAAGAATTGATCCTAATTGTGATAAAAATCTTTCTTCCATTCTTCACATATGTTGCTGTTTCTCCCATCCATCATTCCTCCGCGAATGAGGATGTTGTTTTTGATCCCGGCATCGTCGCTTTTCAAGCTGTCTATTTCATTTGCTCCCCCAAGGACAAGTAAATTCGGGGCGAGTCTAAGCTATACGACTCGTTACTAAACAAGCGCTTCGTGGGAGGCACCCCATGCTTATCCTTTTTATTTTATTATCTAATAAGTAACATGAGGAGGGCGACCTCTTCCAATCTTGTGTTTGCTTGGTTGTTTGTGTTTGTGCAGGATTTCCCCAATTCATGATGACTCTCGTGCTCGTGGATCATCTCATCTCCACTCGAGTCCCATGTATTAATGCTTGCTTGGAAATCACTATATCCAAATCTTATCGATTAATGGTATCTTTGGCATACTTAATTAACGGCCTTAGATTTATTGTTAGGATTACCCTTACCTTGAAAACATTGAGGACAATGTTTATCTTTAGTCTGGGGGGGTGAATCTTCGATTTGATTGACCTAGCACTTTCACCATTGTCATTTACTTACGCAACCCCGTTTTTCCTCAACAATCAAAAAAAAAATAAAAAAAATAAAAAATAATAAAAAAAAAATTGAAAAATTTTGAAAATTTTCAAAGCAAAAAGCACAAAAAAATGAGAAAAATATAAAAATACAAAAATAGAATAAAAGTTTTGACACCGAGTTTGACTTTCCTACTAGGTAAGAGTGAGAATAAAAATTTTGACTTGATCCGGGCGTGTTGAGCCCTAGCTTGTTCCCTTAACCAATGATGATCACAAAAGCTTTTGCTAGTTTTGTACACAAGGAGCTACTCTTTTGTCGGCTCCCGTACTTGACTTTATATATGCGTGGCTTGGTTATCGGCTAAGCATTCGCGGATCTCATTACTTGAGATTTTAAATTTGCGAAGAACGTGAAATGATAGAGTTTCTTTAGAAGTTAGATGTTAAGCATAGAGTAGTTGGATCTCTTTCAAGCTCATCGTAGGTACTCATGTCTTTTTGTTCCCACAAAATTGCTTCACCCCATATATGTGCAAAATAATTAAAGATGTTAGGTTTAGCCGATGAGTAGTTCTTTATCTTCTTAAGAGAATTTTTGCTTGGGAAATTGGGTACACATCATGGATACACGTCAGTTGAGTTGTATTGTATTGTATAAGCGTAGTACGCATGAGGTTTCGGAGCTACCCAAAAGCCCGTTGTTATGTATGAGCTAAGGTGCTTTAAGACTTCGGATTGAGATCGGACCTTGGATCCTAGATTCCAACCCTAGCAGTTGGCGGTAGGTCTTGGACTGAAACCGTGAAGGTTCGGAGTTGAGAAGTTACTAAGGCAAGAAAAAGAAAGAAAAAAGTGAAAAAAAAAAAAAAGTATCAAGAAAAGAAAAAGAAAAAGAAAAGAAAGAATAAGGATGTATGTTGAAGATTTATGGATCATGAGTTCTAGTGTTAAGACTAAAGTTGGTCGCGCGTGAGGTGCATGTTACGATCCTAGATCGGACGCATGAGGTGCACGTGAAATGTACTCGCCAACTTATGTCTATTTTTGATGTATTCCAAAGTCTTTGTATGTATCCAATATCCTTGATGTGGACCACATTTCTCTTGCAAACCTTCTTAAGGGAAGATCGATAACTACTTAGCGTTTGAATTTGGTATCTTTATCGGACTAAAAACTATGAAACGAGATGCTTATGAAGAAATTCATTTCTCTCACAAAAATAAAATAATGAGATACAAAAATAGGAAAATGGGAGCAAGCGGTACACGAGTAACTTCCATGAGTAGCGTTGGCATCTAACTTGTAATTAAACAATGATCCGTTTTTACGCTTAGTTTGGGAGCTTGTGAAAAATCAGGGACGATGAATTTTATCCAATCGGTCACTTTTCTATGAATCGTGTTCTTACTCTATGACCCTTAATCGTTATCAAAAGATAATGAAAGTCAAGCACACCATCATGAGCTAAAATAGTATAGTATGAGTGCATATAGTCAAAAATGGAAAACCGAGACGTTTTAGGGAATAAATGATTTCGTATCTTCTTTGAACGTTTTGCTACTTTTCAAAGTTAGTAAAGAGAGGTGTGAAATTATTTATCTTTAAAGCGTGACGTGATTACATTGCGTGAGGACACGCAATATGTTCCTTGTAAGATTCAGATGCAGATGGGGAGGCAATTTCATGTATTAGGCATGAGTTAAGATCAGTTACCTAAGAAAGACCATTAGTGTCATAAACTGGGCCTGAGTCACTTATGTGGAGTTCATGCATGTTGGCCATCAGCATAACAGCAGCTTCCAAATCTTCCATGTCATCATCAGAATGTGCATTAGCTATGAAGCTGTTGTCATTTGCATTCGTGTTGCTGCGGGCTTCATCTTTGAGAGCAAGGAGTAATGCCTGTTTGTGATACTTGCTTCCTTGAGTTCTCGGTGATTGACATGCTGTTGCCAAGTGACCTATTCCATTGCAGTTATAGCATCTGATGACTGTATTCCCTGATTCAGTATTCCCTGTGTCAACAATCTCTGCCTTTCTCTGAGGGACACCACCATTGTTCCTGAATCCTCCATTGTTGTTAAACCGTTGTCCAGAATTAGAGTTACCCATATTACCACCCGATCCAAATCTGTTACTGTTGCGATTCTGAATCTCAACGCGACTATCGTGAATGACAGCTTGATTCCTTGTATTTGAAGATGAACGAAGTCGATTGTTGGACCTGTTTGAGAATTTGCTGAAGGCCCGAGCTATGAGTGCAGTGAGTGGTGTAGACAAGGTGTCATTGTTGTCATATGATGCAAATTGATTTGTAGGAGGATGCGATGAAGAATCATAAGATGAATACGGAGATGGATTGTTGTGATAAGCCTTTTCTGGATGATAAACATTGTGTTGTAATGGTGGAGCCGGAACATGTGATTGAGCAACAAGCGCCAAAGAGTTTGTAGGTGGGGGCTGTGAATAGTTTCCTCTGAGAGCGCGATCATTGTCAACTTCACGTTGATGATGTTTTAGATAGTCATACAACAAACCATATGGTGTTTCATGAAGGTTTCGGGCTTGTCGAACAAATGTCACATACTTCTGCCAATCAGGACCAAGGCATCCTAAGAACTTCGTGTTGACAGCAACTTTGGTAAGATGATGTTGTGTCTCTCGAGGTCATTAATGATGTTAGTGAAGCGGTGATAGTATGACTCAAGTGATTCCATTGGCTCAATCATGAAATGTGTGTATTCCATGTAAACTTTTGACTCCATATCCTCCTGATTCAACTGAGTTACTTCCATTAGGAGATTAACATGTTCCCACATTGCCTTAGCAGTTTTCTGAGCATCAACACTGCGAAAGATTGGATTAGGTATGCCTTGAAGAATGTAGATCATTGCATATTCATCAGCTTCTTTGTGAAGTAGTTGGTCAGCAGTAAGTTGAGCATCAGTATAGGGTCTGTATGATTCCGGTATAGGTGGATTAGCATTAGGATCACCAGGGACATGGGTAGTCGGTGTTACAAATGGGCCTTCGTTGATAACTTGTCTCATGTATTTGCCATGGGGTTTCTTGAGTTCAAGAAATCTTAGGAATCGACTTGACCACTGAGCATAATTACCTGGTGTGAGCATAGGTGGTGTGTCAAGTGAACCTGCTTCATGTCTTGATTGTTGAGTAGTGATTACTTCACACATTTAAGTTTTTGGCGCCGTTGCCGGGGAGTGAATTGTTATTATCTGTTAAATTTATTAGTATTTTAATTAGGTTTTTCTTTTTATTAGGTTTTTAGACACTAACCCCTAACTTGTTGTATAGTAGATAGTTTGCATTCATTGTATAATTTGCATATTTACTGTTTTTTGTGTGTTTTATTTTCTTTTTATTTTATTTTATTTTTCTTTCCTTTGTACTTACTGACGTGGTACTGTGCAGATACAAACGATACGGCGCATCTGTTTCTCGGTTGCGGCGTATTGCGTTTTAATTTTTTAAAATACAACGCGTTTAATAATTCGAGTACGACGTATCTTTCCCCAAGATACGGCGTATTCTGTTTTTAAATAATTTTTCGAAACCCTAACGCCATGCGACGCATCTGTTTTGACAGATACGGCGTATTTAATATTTAAATTAAAAACAGTTTTCAAATTATTAAACAGAAGCGACACATCGATTTTTATCGATACGGCGCATCTACTTAATCAAAAATCTTGTATTTTGAAACGTAACGAAAATACGGCGAATTAGCTTCTGCTAATATGGCGCATTTAATTTTTATAAATATAATTGATTTTTGATATCTTACAGGTACGACGCATTCTAATTCTAAAATAAAAGTCTGATTTAATTTTAACGTAATAAGATACGACGTATCCTTTTAGGATATGGCGCATCGTCTGCAGACATCAGTTATTTTTATTTTTATCCCCGAACGGAAAATATTATAACCTACCTCTACACTAGGAAGTTTTTACTTTGAAATCTATCTGTTTTTGATTTTCAGGAACAATGTTTGATATTTTCCCCAACTGGTTCGGAAGACCTAGAATGAACCTTACTATGGAAGAGTTTGCGCTAATGATCGCTCAAGCAAATGAAAAAGAACATCATGAAGCTAGAAACTTTATTAATGAATTCAAGGCTAGTCACGAGCTGCTACTAAAAGTACAAAACAACATGATCAATGGATTGCCAATTGAAGTGCACTAATTGTCAAAGGTACTTAACAGGGTTCTTTTGGTAAAGCACGACTTGAAAGGAATTACTACTAGAGGCGGAAAATCTACCTTTCGAATCGGAGAAACACCCGAGGATAACAACATAAACAACGTTTCCTCTGGATCTGCACCACCTGAGAAAGAACAACTAAATGAGACTAGTCCGTAACCCGTGATTAGAAAAGAACCTTCTGATGAGCCTAAACGATCAACACTTCCTTTTCCACATAGGGTGAGGAAGGAGAAAGAAGATGCCTACCAAAGAAAGTTCTTGGAAAATCTCAAGCAGCTGCAACTTAGCATACCATTTATGGAAGCCCTAGTGCAAATGCCTAAATACGCTAAATATCTGAAAAGCTTGCTCACCAACAAGTCAAAACATGAAGAGGCTTGCACTGTGATGATGGGGGAAAGAAGCTCAGCAGCCTTGCTCAACAAAATTCCATCTAAAGAAAAAGATCCAGGGAGTTTCACGATTCCTTGTCAAATTAAAAATTTATATATTGAGAATGCTTTAGCAGACCTAGGAGCTAGTATAAGTCTTATGCCCTCTACTATGTATGAAAAATTAGGCTTTGGTGAACCAAAACCTACTAGGATGTGCTTAGAACTGGCTGATAGGTCGATACAATACCCATAAGGAATAGCTGAAAACGTTTTAATAAAAGTTGATAAATTTGAATTACTTATTGACTTCGTTATACTGGATATGCCTGAAAATTCTAGGATGCCTATAATTTTAGGACGACCCTTTTTAGCCACTGCTAGGGCCATGATTGATGTTTTTAATAAAAAGATAACTCTTACCATAAGTAAAGATGAGGTTGAATTTAATATGGAACAATCTATGAGTAAAACTAATTCTGAAGATGATGAATGTTATAATGTCGATGCTTCTGATGACACCATTAATCAATTTACTCAAGAATTGTTAAAAAATGATTTACTTGATTCTTTTCCACATAAATATTTAGAAGATACCATTGCCATAGAAGATCAAGTCGATGAAAATCCTTTTATTAATGATTTCGCTGTTGATTCTGCTGTCTGTAACTCAATACAGCGCATCAGCAATGCTGATACGCCGCATCTATCTGATGACAGCAGCGAAATGATAAAGGAGCAAGTTTATTCTGCTAGTGCTAATGAGATTGATGATTTTAAACCTGTGCTTAAGGATCTTCCTTCTACCTTAGAATATGCTTATTTAAATGGGAATGCTAATTCACCCGTTATTATTGCATCTAACTTAACGCCAAAAGAAAAAGAATCCCTTTTGCAGGTATTATACAAGCGTAGAGGAGCATTAGCATGGAACATGTCCGATATCAAGGGAATTAGCCCGTCATTCTGTACGCATAAGATCCTTATGGAGGATGAGTTCAAACCAATTTTTCAACCCCAAAGGCGTTTGAATCCAAAAGTCCAAGATGTGGTAAAAAATGAAATTGTGAAATTACTTGACTCTGGACTAATCTACCCAATTTCTGACAGTTCGTGGGTCAGTCCCATCCACGTTGTGCCAAAGAAAGGTGGAATGACGGTAGTACTCAATGACGACAATGAGTTAATTCCATCTAGAACTGTTACTGGTTGGAGAGTTTCCTCTTCCATTTATTGATCAAATGTTAGAAGATTATCAGGATATGATTATTATTGCTTTTTAGATGGTTTTTCAGGTTTCTTCCAAATACCCATTGTTCCCGAAGATCAAGAAAAGACGACTTTCACCTGCCCTTATGGAACCTTCGCCTATAGGAGAATGCCGTTTGGATTATGTAACGCTCCTGCAACTTTCCAACGATGTATGATGGCTATCTTCCATGATATGGTAGAAGACTTTATGGAAGTCTTCATGGATGATTTTTCGGTGTTCGGTAACTCATTTAGTGATTGTCTCTTTAAACTTGATAAAATGCTTGCTAGGTGTGAAGAAACTAACCTTGTTCTTAATTGGGAAAAATGTCACTTTATGGTTAGAGAGGGAATTGTGTTAGGACATAAAATTTCTGGAGAAGGTATAGAAGTTGACAAAGCTAAAATCGATGTAATTGCCAAATTACCTTATCCTACTAATGTAAAAGGTGTTAGAAGTTTCTTAGGGCATGCTGGATTTTATCATAGGTTCATAAAGGATTTTTCAATGATATCTAGGCCTATGACTCAACTATTACTAAAAGATGCAAAGTTTGATTTTTCCGAAGATTGCAAAAAGGCATTTAATATACTAAAAGAAAAATTAACTACTGCACCTATTATAATTTCGCCAGATTGGAATCTACCTTTTGAACTAATGTGTGATGCTAGTGATTATGCCGTTGGAGCCGTACTAGGGCAAAAGATTGAAAAGAAATTTAAGCCAATTTATTATGCCAGCAAAACTCTAAATAATGCCCAAGAACATTATACCACGACTGAAAAGGAACTTCTAGCAGTAGTTTTTGCATTCGATAAATTTCGGTCATATCTTATATTATCAAAAACTATGGTTTACGCTGACCATTCCGCTTTGAAGTGTTTGTTTAATAAACAAGATGCCAAGACAAGGCTTATTAGGTGGGTTTTACTGCTCCAAGGATTTGACATTGAAATTAAAGATAAAAAAGGAGCCGAAAATCTAGCTGCTGACCACTTATCTAGATTAGAAAACCCTGATATTGAAGTGCTTGATGAAAGGGAAATAGCTGATGATTTTCCCGATGAACACCTTATGATGATAAGAATCAAGGGTAAGGATAATACACCATGGTACGCTGATTACGTTAACTTTCTTGTTGCTAATGAAATTCCAAAGGGGTTAACATCTGACAAGAAAAGAAGATTTCTTAATTATGTTAGTGAGTATATTTGGGATGAACCCTATGCTTTTAAAATATATCCTGACAATATTATACGGAGATGCATAGACGGAGACGATATCCCCAAAATATTAGCACAATGCCATTCGGGACCAACAGGGGGACATCATGGTACATTCGTGACAAAAAGGAAAATCCTTGATGCAAGATTTTATTGGCCCACTATCCTCGAAGATACAAGAGATTATATAAAAGGATGTGATGCATGTCAATGGTCTGGAAATATTACATCGAGAACGAAATGCCACAAAACTATATTCAGGTATGTGAAGTTTTCGATATATGGGGATTAGACTTCATGGGACCGTTTCCGGAATCTAAAGGTAACAAGTATATTTTAGTAGCCGTTGATTATGTATCAAAATGGGTCGAAGCACAAGCATTACCAACAAACGATAGCAAGGTAGTGCTGAGATTTTTGCAAAACTTGTTCGCTAGGATGCGTGCGATGTGTCGTTGCAGTTTAGCAGTGTTAATGCCTATTCAAGTTTTACATTTATATTTAGCCGACTTATCAATAACACACACACTTAACGAGCAGTGTACCCGGTCAGTTTGTATATAATAGTAAGCAGAGTGTCGATCACTAAGAGTGGAACGTATTATCTAGTTATCCTAATAAGTATTTTAATATCTAAGTTAGCTTTACAGTCTAATCTAACGAAAAGGGTTCAGCCTGAGAGACTGGCACAGTTTGGTTATTTAATTAAACAGTAAAAACTAATGAGAACAAGTCAACGAATAGCATACACGTACACAGATAGATAGTAGAGACAATAAGAAGACCTGTCCTGATAATTAAGCAGCTTGTCACTTGTTTTATTGCTAGTTTTATATGAAGTGTATATAATTAATCCGTATTCGTTGGTTTCATTATATCGGCGAGTAAACCCTTAATGATTACTTATGAATATCCTACTTGTCCAAAGACATCGGATTAAATAGGCGAGGAAGGGGTATGGCAGCCCAAGCAGTGCTCAGCTAGACACAGAGGTAATCAACGCACTAATATAAGTTCTCACCAAAGACATCAAACATATAAAATTTAATTGATGGGAAAGCAATTTTAAGGGGGGCATTTGACTTTGCGTACTCACAAACTACCGGCCATCAATCCTGATAAATTAAAGCTTACTATTACAATAAAACAAAACTACTTAATGAATTGAATACATGCAGGACCTTNCTCAGCTAGACACAGAGGTAATCAACGCACTAATATAAGTTCTCACCAAAGACATCAAACATATAAAATTTAATTGATGGGAAAGCAATTTTAAGGGGGGCATTTGACTTTGCGTACTCACAAACTACCGGCCATCAATCCTGATAAATTAAAGCTTACTATTACAATAAAACAAAACTACTTAATGAATTGAATACATGCAGGACCTTCTTACAGCTCTAAGATCTTCGTTTGGGGTGTGTCTTGTGTTGCTTGTTCGTCTAAATTCGCCTCCTTAGGGTTATGGTGCACACCAAATTCGTCTAGGTCTTAGGGTATTTATAGTTTCTTTCTGAGGGTTCGATGCGGCGCATGTAATGAGCGGATGCGGCGCATTGACTTAACTTCGTGTGGGGTCCAAGCTTATTATATTCTGAAATATTCGTACACCGCCATTAGATGTGGCGTTACTTGAATCTTTATGTGGCGCATGTCCTTCAGTTGTCTTGGATTGTTTCTAGTGAAGTCTTGATAGTGATACGCCGTATGTCAATTGTGTGATGCGGCGTATCTGAAGTAGAACGAGCTTGATCTTCTTCTTTGACAAAAGTTTCATACGCGACGCATGGTAGAATTCCATGCCGCGCATTCTTTAAAGTCAAGCAATGGTCTTCGAATTCATCTAAGTATGATATTGCTGCGTATCTGTTGAGTTAGATATGGCGCATCTTCTAGGTTTCAGTACACTTTTGACATCTTGCTCATTTTGCTCCGTAATTAGTCCAAAACCGCCAAGTTTCAACTTTTACCTGTTTTTACCTGAGAATCACTAAAGTTAACATTAAAGCACCGATTCTCATACATAATAAAGTAAAACAAGTTAAATAAATAGGATAAATGATGATAATAAAATGTACTTATTTGAGTTCATCAACAACATAATTCAATAGTAGGGAGCTTCGTGTGAGGAGTATTAACTTCTGAATTATGATGGCCTGAACGGTATTATGTTGATAACATAATACAATAGTAGGGAGCTTCATGTGAGGAGTCATATACTTCTGAATTACGATGGCCCGAACGGTGTTATGTTATATATATAAAAACCCTAAGAATAATTAGTTAAGAAAAACTAGACTAAGACTTGACATACACACACCTGCACCAACCCAGGATACGTGAGTGAGTTGTCTAAACCCCTACTTTAATTAATATAAGACCCAGGTGAGTTTTCATAGCCTCACACTTTTTAAACGCTTTCTAAATGCTTTACAAACCCTATGAGGGGGATACATGCTTTAAACCGAATACAAGTCTTTTTCTTTGGTTATTGCACGAGTAAACAAACTGCCACTACTACATAACTAAAATTCATGAATCTAATCGTTTGGGATATTTTACCCACGCGAACGCGAGTATAGTTGATA
>LBNU01003094.1:33728-57206 GCA_014162995.1 Artemisia annua
AGTTGTATTGTATATTGTTGTATAAGCGTAGTACGCATGTGGTTTCGGAGCTACCCAAAAGCCCGTTGTTAAGTATAAGCTAAAGTGCTTTAAGACTTCGGATTGAGATCGGACCTTGGATCCTAGATTCCAACCCTGGCAGTTGGCGGTAGGTCTTGGACTAAAACCGTGAAGGTTCGGAGTCGAGAAGTTACTAAGGCATGAAAAAGAAAGAAAAAAGTGAAAAAAGTATCAAGAAAAAGAAAAAAAAATGAGAAAAAAAAAAAGAAAAGAAAGAATAAGGATGTATGTTGAAGATTTATGGATCATGAGTTCTAGTGTTAAGACTAAAGTTGGTCGCGCGTGAGGTGCATGTTACGATCCTAGATCGGACGCATGAGGTGCACGTGAAATGTACTCGCCAACTTATGTCTATTTTTGATGTATTCCAAAGTCTTTGTATGTATCCAATATCCTTGATGTGGACCACATTTCTCTTGCAAACCTTCTTAAGGGAAGATCGATAACTACTTAGCGTTTGAATTTGGTATCTTTATCAGACTAAAAACTATGAAACGAGATGCTTATGAAGAAATTCATTTCTCTCACAAAAATAAAATAATGAGATACAATAATAGGAAAATGGGAGCAAGCGGTACACGAGTAACTTCCATGAGTAGTGTTGGCATCTAACTTGTAATTAAACAATGATCCGTTTTTACGCTTAGTTTGGGGACTTGTGAAAAATCAGGGACGATGAATTTTATCCAAACGGTCACTTTTCTATGAATCGTGTTCTTGCTCTATGATCCTTAATCGTTATTGAAAGATAATGAAAGTCAAGCACACCGTCATAAGCTAAAGTAGTGTAATATAAGTAGCATAAGAATAAAATAGAAAACCGGGGCGTTTTAGGGAATAAATGATTTCGTATCTCTTCTGAACGTTTTGCTACTTTTCAAAGTTAGTAAAGAGAGGTGTGAAATTATTTATCTTTGAAGCGTGAAGTGATTACATTGCGTGAGGACACGCAATACCTTAGTCTGGGGGATTTTGGTATGTGCTATTTTACACATACTTTTGACCTTAGTTTAAGTGTGTTTAAGACCAAAAACTAACGTGAAACGCCAAAGATATCTTGTTTTTGTGTTTGTGATCGTGCAGGGACGGATATTGCATAAATAGTGCAAAAATCAACCTAAAAGCCTAAAACGAAACAAGATGTGGAAAAGTGTCACAAAGCCGAGTCAATGATGTGGGGACCGGCCATCTGATAGTCCAAAAACGATTTCCCTCTTATTCTTTTTGCCAAACACTCCACTTTTCAAACCTCCCTTCCCATTGCTGCTGCTGTAACGAATTCCAAACCCAAAAACCTCAAAAACCAACTTCCAATTCACCAAATTCGGGTTAATTCGCAAAGGGAAAATTCATCTAACACGATTACCATTACATATTGTAAGTTTTTCATAACACATTTCATCTAATTCCATCTAATTTGGTCAAACTAAGGATTATGCGTGTTTTAATAAATTTTTCAAATTCATGATTTCCTTCAAATTAGGTCTAGAATTTCCATAACTAAATGCTTTCCTTAGGATTAGGATGCTTTAACAACACTAGAAACCAATAATTACAAACCCTCTTGTCGAAAATTTTTGAAAAATTTCATACACTTATTTTCAAAATTTTTGGTTAACACATTGTTGAATAATGCTATAAAAACTTGTTAAAACTAATCACATTATGTTTTTATAACTTGCAAAACATGAAACTATATTTTTCGACTAAGTAAGAATATTTTTGGAAACGATAAGAGGGCGTTTGGATTATGTCCAAATGATGTCAAAATTAAGTCGTTATAATTTTTATAAAACGTTGTCGAATTTATAAACCAAAAACTAGTAATCCGGAGTTGTCAAGATATATAATTCATATATATATATTGACATATTAGTAATATTAGTGTCTAGTTAAGGAAGCATTTGGTTTAACAAGAAAAATGACATTTTTGAGTCAAAATTCAAATCATCTTTTTCAAAAACAAATCACATGCATAAGAAACTCGCAAGAAATGACTAGTTTTACAATACAATGCAAATCTAGTAAATTTTATGATATATTAAGATGTTTAAAGGGGCGTTTGGATTAGTCCATAACGACTTGCTAAACATTGGAAAATATATCTAGAACGAGTTAAAAATAAAAATAAGGAACATAGTAAACTACTTCTTAGGATTATCATCTTAGAGTCGAAGTATGTTCATGTTCCAACCTACGTCTTAACAATACATACATGTTTATTTTTCTATATATTTATTTTGGTCTTTTGTATTGTTGTTGTGTTTAGGTGAAAATGCCAAAAGCGACTACCGAAGACCTTTCCCAAACTAAAAACTACATTCCTAAAGTCTCACAACTCCCTACTACATCTCCTTCCATTGGACATTTATATCGTCAAATTGAGGATCGAAATGTTCATGAGGGACGTGTAGTAGATCTAGCTTACACTCAATCCGACTTTATCAACCTCTTGTTCACAAGCATTAACTTAAATTGCCTTTTCGAAATTAATGAACCTATCATCCCTCGTTTCATCGTTGATTTCTATAGCCAAGTCACGGTTCAAACCGATGATCTTGGTTTCATCACCATCTCATTCATGATCCAAAACGAATTTATCACCATGACTCTCGAACAATTCGGTCAAGTCCTCCAAATTCCTTTTCGAGGTCAAGCCATTTTTACAAACGAGTGGGACCTTGAATCTCTCCATCGTTGTCGTCCTACATTCGGTCCATATCTTTCCGACATCCCTCATCCTGATGAAATCCGTCAAGTCCTTGGGATTGAGCGTGCTACAACCACTCGAAAAATCAAATCTAAAAACGTTCAAATCTCTTCCAATCAAATTCTCCTCAAGGAACTAGGCCCCAACATGAAGCGTTGGGAAGAACTCATTCGAGAGAATGTGTTCGGTACCGGGGGACACCGGGACCATCTCCCGGCGTGCCTAGCCCACATGTTGTATTGTATTGCTATCGAAAAGGCATACAATTTGGCCTATTTCTTTATCAAAAGGATTGAATGTGCTCGTAAAACTCCCAAAGCCAACCTTCCATATGGGATGTTTCTTACTCGTCTCTATTGATAAATAGCGAGTTTGGTAAAAGGATGTAGGTCTAGCGAGTATTGAGTAAACTGTATAGCGAGTATCAAGTTTTTAGTTCTAGTGAGTTTGACATTTAGCGAGTTGGGTTTGTCTAAATCCTAGCGAGTTTGGTGCTAATCTAGCGAGTATGGAATCCAAACATAGCGAGTATAGTTTTTTTCATGTTCTTAGCGAGTTTGTTTTATTTAGTCACTAGCGAGTATTAATTTTATTTCGTATAGCGAGTTTGGTTTTTATTGTGTCAAGTTTAATTTTAGTCTTAGTTTATTTTGAGTCGTGTCTTATTTTCTTCTCCTCTTTTCTTATTTCTTTTACAAGTCGAGTAAGACTTTTATTTTCTCCATCGTTCTTCGAGTGGAGTTTTGTTTGGTTCATTCCTAAATGAAACTCTGCCGAATTTTCTTTAATTTCTTTTAACTTAGCTTATTTTTCTTTTAACTTGTTTTATTTTCTTTTAAACATTTACTTTACTTTTCTTTTATTAATTAAACTTAAAAACCAAAAACATCTTGCATTTCATATTTCATCTTCATTTCTTTTTATCTACTTTATCTTTCTTTCTTTCTTTTATTTCTTTTAACGTTTATGTTTTCTTTTCTCGTTCATTTTAACTTCTTTACTCACGTTTTACTTTTCTTAAGTTTTAAATTAAGTTTTGTAGCGTAATTAAAACCAAAACATATCTTTAAACCCATTCACATCACATAACTCACGGTTTTGAACGACGAGATCCATATTCAACCCTCGTTGGGACTACGACCCGAGGTTCTTGCTTTCATAGCTAGATTACACTTCGATCAATNCAGCGTCCTTGGATGTTTCCGGAATGAATACCGACGTGAACGTTTTACGTCGATCCCCTGTTTTCAATGATATCAAATATGGGAGAGCACCGGACCTTCCATTCGTGGTTAACGATGTAGGTTATAAAAGGGGATATTATCTTACTGACGGGATATATCCGGAATGGGCCGTTCTTATTAAGTCCATTTCAAATCCTCCCACGGGTAATGATAAAAGAATATTGTACAAGACGAAGCATGAAACAGCAAGGAAGGATGTGGAACAAGCTTTTGGTGTGTTGAAGAAGGGGTGGAAAATGATTAAAGTTCCGGCTAAAGGGTTGTCGTGTCGTAATCTCTCGGATATAATGTACACATGTATCATATTACATAATATGATCATTTGAAACAAGGGCCAGGCGATATGTCTCATATGGTACGAAGATGAGGGCCACCGCGATCATGATCCCTTAAGATCGCATGAACAATCGTTAGTAATTACTAAGGAGATAATCGACCGAACAACTCATCTAAACTCAAAAGCTGATTTGGTCGAACATGTTTGGGCAAATCGTGAAAATGATGCCAATCAAGACAATGAAGACATAAGTGACGTTGACGATGAAGACTAGTTTGTAATGTTTTTAATGTTATTTGAATAATTTATGAAATGTTTTTATTATTAATGAAGTTTAAATTTTATTTAAAAAATTTGAATTTAAATAAAAATAAAAATAAAAATAAAATTAAGAAGTTCGTTGTTGTGGATACTTGGTCGTCTGAAGGTCGTCGAAGAGAGAAAGCTGATGTGGCAGGCAAAATCAAGGTCATCTTGGGTCACCATTATGCATAGCTTAAGATTTAAAATAGGACGGAGCTAGTAGGGTGACTAGTGGATGCCGAGCAACCCTTAATCAACACACTTTGTGAAGTAATTATTGAGCCCATAAGTTATTTTTATAATAGTTTTTGCAGTTAGCCCCTCTTATTCATATCAATATTTGTTAAAAGTTAAACAAATAATTTACTAACATGATGTTATTGTGTTAGGGTATGAAGCTACGATGAGTTAAAAAAAATCATATTTTTGTGCGACATATATTGCTATAATTTTTACGTCAATTTCGGCCCCTCTTAACTTAAAATCTTCTCTCCGCCCTTGGTTTAAGCTATAAAAATGTGCTTTATAAAATGTTTTGTTCTCATCTGCTATCCGGACTTATTATTTTGTATCAATATGTCTATTTTGTTGAATATTACGGAGTAATATAAATGTAAAATTTTCATGTTTCACTCTGATACTTCGTTTTAAAAAAATAAATTTTCATTGCATCGTTCAGTTCATATTTTGTAATAAAAGAAAAAACAAATATATCACACTCATAATTAATACTTCACGATGTTAATTGGAACTAAAGCTTATAAAGCTTGAGTTGAAGTCTAGTGGTCAACAAGAATGTAAATGGATCGGATGGACATCTATCCACATTATAAGTTAAGTATAAAATCCGTGAACTGTTCACCATAGATGCATAAGCAACCACTTTCTTTTTTTAACCCGAAACCGAAAAATGTAGCCCCATGTTATTCGGGTCTCCCTCACATTTTCTCACCCCTCCTCTCTCATATCATTGGTTCGACACCAGAAAAAAAAACCCGATGGATCTAATTACTCCGATCCGGTTAAATTATATCCACAGTGCATGTTCTGAGTATAGCTACAGAACCAGAGAAATTATTTTAAAATGGATTTGTGAGGGGGCTTTGTCTTGTGGTTGTGTTCTTGCCAGGTGTCCTTGCCCATTTTCACATCCGCATATTAGGGCTACCTTGTCTTTTAAACCATTTTTTTCATCATCTGCTTTCTTCATTGTTGCTGGAGGGTTAGGGTTTGCTATCTTTGATAAGGTTCAATTTTTTTTTATTTTTATCTTCGATTGCATTTTCTTCTTTGCATTGTTGCATTTCCCAGTTTGTTTTGGTTGCTTGGTTGCTCTTTTATGAACATGGCGCATTAAATCACAGTATCTTGATTTTTGTATTTATTGATCTGCTTCATTCAATGTGCTAATAGTTTGTGTATTTATTGAGGGGAATTTTTTGTTTTAGGGTTTTCGGTTTAAATGTGTTGATTTGCGTATTTATTGAGGGATTTGTCTTTTACATTTAATGTGCTTCTTGCTGTGTTTCTTGAGTTGAAAAAAGAAAGTTGCCTCAGCTTTGTTCTTGCAAAATTAAGATCTCTTTTTTTTTGCCCACCCTTATTTAGCACACGCTTGAACCGAATTATGTGCACATTTCTTGGAATGCCTATTTGTGTTTATTTGAGATTATGCCCATTATTTGTAGTTAGGCCTTTACAAATTGCCCTAGATCTAGATATACGTTACATGCATCAACATTTTCTTAAAAAAATGTTGCCGATTATTTTTATATTAAGTTCTAACTATTTTTTTTGGGATCAAAACTGCTGCACAATATTACTTGATAGTCTCACTGTTGTTGTTAATACTTGAAATTCAAAGAGTGTTGTTTGCCACTTTCTTTTGCTCTTTTTTTGGTCCAAACGCGTTTATCTCTCTCTTTTCAACTATGCCACGAAAACGCCGGTATCTTTCTCACAATGTTAATACTCAACCACCTGATAACGAAACATTAAACAAAGTTCAAAGCCCATGGTTTCCTTTTACCTATGCCTCGCAAAATGATGGAGCTCAGAATTCATCTGCCAATACAGACTCAGGTTAGTTCATTTTAATCTTATTGTCGTATTGTTGATAGCAGGTATCAATTATGAAAATCATGCTCATATTTGGCATACAAGGAAGCCAGACGGTGTTACGCAAAATAATGTAGAAAACCATCAAGATAATACCCGGAATGTGACATCTTGTGTTCAGCTGCCTGCTTCACAATCCATTTTAGCAAACACCGGTTCGACATCTGTAAAACTGCCCACGCTTTCTGAAGGCATGATGCGCATTGAAAATTATTTTTCTCAGTCAAAAAATCTGCGCCATAAAAGGAAGCCACCTAATCTGGAGGAAGGTGATACCCATAAGAATGAAAGTGCGACCCGGAATATTAGGCAGCGTTTGGAATCACTTGATCTTTGCCATGGTGAAGGTCGGTATATTTGGTTTGTGGCAACCACTTTGCATAATTTAAATAGCCAAACGCAACAACCATCCTAATAACCTTATGTTTGTGTAGGTGATACATGCCATGACATCGGCAACACATCTCCCATGGCAAATTTGCATTATGCATATGCTGCGGCAGAAGCTACAATGGGCCAACAGGGTACAAGTAATTCAACCAACACCATTCCCGATCAACCTTCCACGGTTGCAGACCTGCCTCCATCAGCACAGCACACCAGCAAACAAAATCAGACAAACTGTTCACCTAATTTGCATGATGTAGCCCGCCGTGTTCGGTCACAAAATTCACAACCCAATTTACACCGCAAGCGAACCTTCTCTGCTCAAAGCATGCCTGTTATGGCAAATAAAGGTGACCATCTAGCTTTTCCGTAATGAATTTTCCACATTTTTTTAAAGACATCCTTTCTAATTTTTTTGGGTTTTCCTATGTTTATATAGCAACCCATGGTCCAGATTCAGTATCTGATTTTTCACATCGTGAACAAGTTTATGAAAATACGCCTCCAAAAAGATTGTGCCAACAAAGTGGTCAAACAACTCAGAGAAGCGTTGGAGGTAGAACGCACAATGTACGCCAGCGTTTACGTGCAGATAATTCAGTTAACACTTTTGCATCTCCTCCAACACCATGTGTTGAAGGGCCAAGTGTTCTGCCAAATCCAGCTGAGCATTTATCTATGTTCATCGACATTCATACTTTTGGAAAATGCACCTTTTTGTATAAGAATTTTTTCCTTCAAGCACACTTATTCATATGCAAAAAAAATCCTTTGTGCAGATACAACTCCTTCATATGAGGATCTAGGAGATTGTAATCAATGATGCCGTCACTGCGGTGCAGCTTTTTGGTATGAGGAGCGTGTTAAGAGAAGTTCTACCAGTGCAAGACCTGAATACCATCTGTGTTGTGGAGATGGGAGGTTCGTCATGGACCATCAACCAGATCCCCCTGAGTATATTAAACATCTTCTTTCAAACAGAGATTTCATGGAAAATATCAGAGCCTATAATCAAATGTTCGCAATGACTTCATTCGGTGCAACCATTGATAAGTCAGTGAACGCTAGACGAGGCCCTTATGTATTTAAAGTGTCAGGTCAGATCTATCATTGGATTGGGTCACTATGTCCTCTTGGTGACGATACACCTAGATTCCTTACGCTAACTCTACACTACTATTTTTGTGTTTTTTTCCATTTTTTTTTACTTGTGACGGTATGTCGACTTTCATCATTTTGTAATAACGTTTAGGGTCATAGAGTAAGAACACGACTCATGGAGAAGTGACCATACGGATAAAATTCGTCGTCCCTGATTTTTCACAAGCCCCCAAACTAAGCGTAAAAACGAGATCACAACTTATTTACAAGTTAGATGCTAACGCTACTCATGGAAGTTACTTGTGTATTAACCTCTTACTCCCATGTTCCTAGTTGATGTATCTATTTATTTTATTTTTGTGAGAGAAATGAATTTCTTTATAAACATCTCGTTTTCATAATTATTAGTCCGATAAAGATACCAAATTAAGACGCTAAATAGTTAATGTTCTTCTCTCAAGAGTCGTTGCTTTGAAAATGAGGTCCACATCAAGGTTTTTATTATATTCTTATTAGTATTATTAGGGTTGCTACCTACTTAAGCCAACACTAACTCCACGGCTACCTCGAAGTATAAGGTTCGAAAGGGCCTTTTCCATGTTGCGGCTTTCTTCTCGGCACATCCCAAACCAGACGGTTTTAGGTGACCAGGCTTTTGACACCCCACAGAGAATAGTATCGGAATCAGCGGGAATTCGATTCCAAATATTTACGAGACTACCACTAAATCCGCATTAACTTAAATAAATAACAACCGTTTATTACAACGATAACATATAACTCATAGACATTAGTTGAGGAGTACTTTCACGTGCACCTCATGTGCCCGATCTAGGATCGTCCACATGCACCTCACGTGCCACCAACTTGTCTAATAACTTAAGCTCTTATTAATACATCTCAATATTGATTTTTTTTTTTTTTTTNATTTTTATTATTACTCTCACCAGCAGGAAAGTCAAACATGGTGTCAAAACTTATTATATTTTTGCACAATCTTTTCAGTTTTTTTCACATTTTTTTGTACTTTTTCACAACTTTTTCTTCAAATTTTCAAAATTTTCAAATTTTTTTTTTGATTTTTTTAAGGAAAAACGGGGTTGCGAGAGTAAACGGTTTAAATGAAAGTGCAAGGTCAAATTGAATCAAAGATTCAACCCCCTCCCCCACCCAGACTAAAGGTAAACATTGTCCTCAATGTTTCAAAGGTAAGGGTAATCCTACGTACTCTAAGGCCGTTTATTAATTATGCCAAATAGATAAACGTTAGTCGATAAGATTAGGATATTTTGGATTTCCCGTAGAAGCAACGATGAATGAGACTCGAGTGGAGAAAGGACAACACAACGAGCACGAGAGTCTTCATTTTCGGGCTATCTGGACATAAAACACGAGCACAAAACAATCACAAGAAAATGGAAGAGGGAACCCTCCTCATGGTTATTTATTAATAAAGAAAGGAAAAAGGATAAAAAGGATAAGCATGGGGTGCCTCCCACGAAGCGCTTTGTTTTTGTTAACCGAGTCACGTAGCTTGACTCGATCCCCGAATTCAATCGTCCTTGGGGAAAGAGATCCGGGACAACCATGGGTGGTATGTCCCCTCCAAAGTAATGTTTGAGACGATGATCGTTCACCTTAAAGTTGGGACCATCGGGTTGAGCTAATTCGACGGTGCCATAAGGAAAAACTTGTGTGACGGTAAACGGTCCTGACCAACGGGTTTTGAGTTTGCCCGAGAAAATCTTCAATCGAGAATTGAAAAGAAGGACTTGATCACCAACGTTGAAAACGCAGTTTTTGATCTTAGCATCATGAATCCTCTTTGTCTTCTCTTTGTAGATCAAAGAATTCTCGTAGGCTTGATCACGAAGTTCGTTTAATTCATTCAATTGAACTTTACGGTGATCACCCGCGGTTTTTAGGTCAAAATTAGCATGTTTTAAGGCCCAGTAGGCCTTGTGCTCTAATTCAATGGGCAAGTGACAAGCCTTTCCATACACCAACTTGTAAGGGGTACACCCGATGGGGGTTTTGTAAGCGGTGCGGAAAGCCCATAAAGCATTATCTAACTTATCGGCCCATGAGGCACGATTATCATTTACGGTCATCTCTAAGATACGTTTCAAGCCACGATTGGAAACCTCAACTTGACCGCTCGTTTGCGGGTGATACGCGGTAGAAATACGATGAGTAACTCCGTACTTAAGCATAACTTTGGCAAATTGATCGTTACAAAAATGAGTACCGCGATCACTTATGATAGCACGANAAGCGGTGCGGAAAGCCCATAAAGCATTATCTAACTTATCGGCCCATGAGGCACGATTATCATTTACGGTCATCTCTAAGATACGTTTCAAGCCACGATTGGAAACCTCAACTTGACCGCTCGTTTGCGGGTGATACGCGGTAGAAATACGATGAGTAACTCCGTACTTAAGCATAACTTTGGCAAATTGATCGTTACAAAAATGAGTACCGCGATCACTTATGATAGCACGAGGAGTACCAAATCGGGCAAAAAGACTCTTCAAAAACTTAACAACAACTCGGGCGTTATTGGTGGGGAGCGCTTTTGCTTCGACCCATTTCGACAAGTAATCGACGGCCACGAGTATATATTTATTCCCTCGAGAAGACGGGAATGGTCCCATAAAGTCAATACCCCAAACGTCAAAGATTTCACATACTTGAATCGCATTCTGAGGCATCTCATCTTCTTGTGAAATTTTTCCTTGACGTTGGCAAAAGTCACATGACTTCACCAAGTCTTGTGCATCACGGTATATCGTCGGCCAATAGAAGCCGGAATCAAAAACTTTCTTAGCGGTGTAATTGGCACCATGATATCCCCCCGTGGGTCCATTGTGGCATGCCTTAAGTATGTCCTCGGCTTCCTTGCCGAGTTGCCGTGAACGCACCGCCGGATAACTTGGTCCGCACATATCTTAAACAAGTAGGGGTCATCCCAGAAATAATGCTTAACGTCCTTAAAGAATTTGTTTTTTTGTTGGGACGACATCCCTTTTCGAATGAAATTCCCCGCATGGTAATTCGCAAAGTCGGCGAACCATGGGGTACTTGGGTCATGAGATAAACTCCCAAGTGTCTCGAGGGGAAATGTCTCGGTGATTTCCTTTTTCTCGAGATCACTTTGATGGGGATTTTCAAGTCTAGAAAGATGGTCAGCGGCTAGGTTCTCCGCTCCTTTCTTGTCACGAATCTCGACATCGAATTCTTGGAGAAGGAGGACCCACCGCATTAATCTTGGTTTAGCATCTTGTTTAGTCATAAGGTATTTCAAGGCCGAGTGATCCGTATACACTATGCACTTTTTCAAAAGGAGATAGGGTCGAAACTTTTCGAAGGCATAAATTACGGCTAACATTTCTTTCTCAGTAATCGTATAATGATATTGAGCGTTGGTCATAGTCTTACTTGCATAGTGAATCGGTTGAAAATATTTGTTCTTACGTTGCCCCAAGACCGCCCCGATAGCATAATCGCTAGCATCACACATAAGCTCAAAAGGCAAGTCCCAATCGGGGGCAACTAAAATCGGAGCTTCCGTCAATTTCTTCTTAAGTATCTCAAACGCTTCAACACACTCTTTAGAGAAGAAGAACGGGGCATCTTTTTCAAGCAAATGGGTCAGAGGTCGGGCAATCTTAGAAAAGTCTTGTATGAAACGTCGATAAAAGCCGGCATGACCTAGAAAACTACGAATTCCTCGAACGGTGCTGGGATGAGGTAGCTTTGCGATCACATCGACTTTAGCTCGATCGACCTCAATCCCGGCTTTGGAAATCTTATGGCCGAGGACAATGCCCTCTTTGACCATGAAATGGCACTTTTCCCAATTGAGAACCAAGTTAGTGTCTTCATACCGTTTTAGCATTTTCTCTAAATGGGTAAGGCAAGCGGTAAAAGAATTTCCATAGACCGAGAAATCATCCATGAATACTTCCATAGTCTTCTCGATCATATCTTGGAAAATGGCCGTCATACACCTTTGGAATGTGCCCGGAGCATTACATAAGCCAAAGGGCATACGTCGATAAGCAAACGTCCCATAAGGGCAAGTAAAAGTGGTCTTTTCTTGATCCTGAGGATCGATCGGAATCTGAAAGTAACCGGAAAACGTTCTAGCATTTGGTCGGGAAATGGTCTTTTCGGGTCGCATCATTAAGCTTACGATAGTCGATACAAACTCTCCATCCCGTAACGAGATGTGTGGGAATTAGCTCATTATCTTCATTCGTCACTACGATCATTCCACCTTTCTTCGGAACACAATGGACCGGGCTAACCCATGAGCTATCGGAAATGGGGTAAATCATCCCAGCGTCGAGTAACTTGATAACTTCCCTTTTTATAACTTCATGGATTTTCGGGTTAACCCGTCGTTGTTGTTGGATTACGGGTTTAAAATTATCTTCGAGCAAAATCTTATGAGTGCAAAAACGAGGGTCTATGCCCTTTATGTTGGAAATTTGCCAAGCGATGGCACTCTTATGCCTCTTAAGCACATCTAAGAGACGGGTGCTCTCCTCATCTTTAAGGTCTTTAGAAATGATAATGGGAAATTTGTCGGTCCCTTCTAAGTAAGCGTATTCGAGATGAGGAGGTAAATCCTTGAGCTCGAGCTCCGGAGGATTTTCGTTAGACGGCTTAACTTCTTTAACCTCGGCGATTTTAAGGTCCATCGAAGGGACAGAAGGCGTAGGATCTTCATTCAACAATTTTTCAAGCAAACGGATATCTCCCTCCGGATCAATATCGGAATTATCAATTTCTGAATAAATAGAATCATTAGAAAGATAAGCCTCGATCTCTTCCAAGACGAAATCACTTCCCTCAAACGGAGTAAGGGAAGGGGAATAGTCGAATACAATTGGTTCAGAAGAAGGAGTGGGATTGTCACTCGAAGCATTGTTTGAAAAACCGAGAAGCTCTTGAGCATACTCCTCCGTAGCAATATCAATAACATCAATACAGTTAAGAGATTCATCATCGTAATTGGAGGAGTATCTCGACGTTTGGTCCAAATTAAAAGTGACGGCTTCACTTCCATCGCGCAAACTAATCTCTTCATCGTAAACATAAATCA
Source organism: Artemisia annua (assembly GCA_014162995.1). NCBI lineage: Eukaryota > Viridiplantae > Streptophyta > Magnoliopsida > Asterales > Asteraceae > Artemisia > Artemisia annua. The sequence continues at coordinate 47,042 of LBNU01003094.1, forward strand.
AAGCACGACTGGTCCTTAGGAAACCTCTCCCGAGAATGAGAGGAACCCGTGGATCGGCATCAAAATCGAAAATCACAAAATCAGCGGGGAAATGGAACTTTCCCACATTGACGATGACATCCTCAGCTATTCCCACTGGACGGGAAGTAGAACGATCGGCAAGCTCGAGGGTCATGCAAGTTGGGGTCAAATCGGGGAGAGATAATTTCTTCCAAACGGATAATGGCATGAAGTTAATGCTAGCACCAAGATCGGCTAAGGCGAAGCACTGAACCATCCCCGGAAAATTACACGGAATAAGAAACTTGCCAAGATCTCCAAGATTTTCGGGAAGCTTCTTAAGGAGAACCCCCGAACAATTCTCATTCAAAGGAGTTTTGCCATTTCAAACAATTTCTCTTTATTATTCAACAAACTTTTAATCATAGACACAAATTTTGGCATCAAAAGAATGGCATCCGCGAGACTTATATCAAAGCGAAGATCTTGAAAATTTTGAAAGAATTTTTCCATTTGGTGGTTCATTTTCTCGCGGAGCTTTTGATCATTAAGACGAGAAGGATAAGGAATTGACGGTTTCAGATTAGTCATCGGAATCTCAACTTTAGGAGCATCTTCGGGCTCAACTTCTATAGATTTGGACGGTTGGACAACCGAAGGTTGGCGTTTTCAGTTCTTCCTTTATTAGTAGGAATTACCGGGTCCTTTGTCGCCTCGGTCTCACGGTCGACTACCTTAGGATGAAGAGAAGACGAGGTAGTCGGAGCCGTGGGTCCATCATATGAAACACCACTTCGAGTTGTAATTGCTTTCAAATCACCCCTCGGGTTAGCAATAGTATTACTCGGAAGAGAACTAGACGTTGACGGTTGATTCATTTGAAGAAAACTACTCATCATTTGCTTAAGCTCATTCGTTTGTCGAGTCATAGTCGTGTCAATCTCTTTCTTAAGTTCAACCCTCATGTTGTTGATTTGATTTTGCATAGCTCGCATGCTAACATCGTTTGATTTCATATAATTTGCAAGCTCGGGAGAAGGTTGTACTTGTTGTGGTGGTTGATGATAAACTTGTTGGGGTGAAGGGGCTTGATAATTTTGAGCTTGATTGAAATTGGTTCCATGGTTTTGATTGTAACCTTGGTTTTGATAACCTTGGTTATTTTGAGGATAACGGTTTTGATGAGTTCGCACGGGTGGAAACCCGGGTGGCCACATTTGGTTGTTTTGAGTACGAAAATCTTGGTTTTGATTGAAGTTTGCGGCTGCTACGTTAGCATTATAAACATGGCCATCGGTGGCTTGACAATCATAATACGGATGGGGACCACCACAAATCACACATTTTTCGGTAACGGCTTTAACGGGCTCGGGTTTTTGGTTCTGAAGCTTAAACTCTTTCACTATACAACGGATAGCATCGGTAAGTTCGGCCAATTCCGATGATTGGACTGATGAAGAAGAAGGAGTAAAAGAAGTCACTTTCGAAACATTCGGTTTGTTATGAGAAGTCGGAACCTTAGATTTGTTCTCGATGATCGTTAAAATATCCCTTGGCGTATGATTCAAGATATTGCCACCGGCGGCTGCGTTTAAAGAATCTTGATCATTTTGGGTCAAAGCGTTATAAAACGTGTCGATTTGGTGCAATTCGGAGAAACCGTGGTGAGGACATTTTCGAAGAAGAGCCTTAAAACGTTCCCATGCCTCACCAAAGTTCTCATCAAAACCTTGTTGAAAGTTGGTTATATCATTCTTAAGATTAGTCATTTTGGACGGAGGAAAGAAATGATTAACGAATTTTGAGACGAGTTCTTCCCATGTAGTGATGGAACGAGGGGGTTCTTTTTCGAGCCAAATCCGGGCTGCCCCCTCGAGTGAGAACGGGAATAACATCAACTTAATAGCATCGTGAGGGACATCCTTAAATTTCATGGTCGAAGTTAACTTATTAAAACAACGGATGTGTGCGTGAGGATCATCCCTCTCAAAACCGTGAAATTGGTTTGATGTGACAAGTTGAATCAAACCGGTTTTAAGTTCAAAATTATCGGAAAGTATCGGTGGTAACACGATTGCGTCTCCGTATCCCTCGGTGGGACATTGGAGCAACTCTTGCATAGTACGTTGATCGGCCATCTCGGTGATGGGTGCTTCAACAAGAGTACGTATCTCGGGTACGTTAGCTCGTTTACGACGTCTACGATAGTGTTGAGTCGGTATGGTCGGAGATTTATCGATTAATCTCGATTGTGAACGTGTGAGCATACACTAAAAAGAAACCAAAGTAAAAAGAAAAAGGAAAACAAATTTGAAAAGAAAATCTTTTTGGTTTTTTATATATAAGAAAACTTAAAAATCACAATTTTTTTTCTTTTGTTTTTATATCACAATATTTTTGTGATAGATTCGTCAAACGAAATCGTTTCCTTCAAATCTACGCGCAGCGAGGCGGGAGGGCAAAGGTGCTTCGTAGATGTTTAAAAACCCGCCCTCTTCAGCTCGACAATTTAATGTCAAACTTACCTTTACCTCGGTTATTCGGTTGTAGAATTAAAGTAGTCCGAAAACTTTTAACTTCACGATCTCTTTTTGCGTTCGAATTTATTTGGTTTACAACACTCTCAAGAGGGAGAGTGAGGTTCCTTATTATATTTTTGGTATTTTGTAAATACTTTAGGAAAAGTGTTTCGTATTTTTGATTTTTACTTTTATATAAGAAAATATTTACAAAAGGAAGGTTTTTCAAAACACGATTTTGAAAACGAAAACCAAAATTCACTTCAACCTTCCCCGGCAGCGGCGCCAAAAATTGATTCATCAAAATCAATATAGTATATATATTCTCAAGGAAATCCGAAGGAAATACGGATAACCCGAGGTCGTATAGTCCGTGTGAAGGTGTGAATGGAAATTCGATTTTCGGATCGCAAAACGCGTAGTGAATAGTGATAAAAGTGATAATATGATGAATTATACTAAAGATAAGTAAATAAAGGCACAAATAAACACGTAAGCAAATAAAGCACGTAATTGAGGCACACGTAATCTAAAAACGTAAAAACGAATTAAGAAACGTAAAATAAAACGTCACGTAACAACTAAAAACGTAAAAGTTAAGCAAATCTAATCCTAAGGGTGCAATTTAAATTTTCCTAAGCTAAAAATGACAAAAGAAAAATTCTAGAAAAAGAATTTTTTTTTTGTTTTTTTTTTTATTTAATTGGAATTAAAAACTATTTTTGTATTTTTATTTAATAAAAGAAAATTGAACTAATTATGAACTCAAACTTCTAATCTACAAATTTAATTTTGAAAAATCTTACTGAACTAAAAACTAATTTTAAAAATAAAAATGAAAATTATTTTTGTCTTTTTGTGATTTATTTTGAAATTAAATAAGATTTAAATTAATGACAAACTAATTAAATGCAAAAGAAATATCAAATAAACTTGGATAAATGTAAAATTTTACAGAAAAATCTAAAAATAAATTCTAAACCTAATAAAAATAAAATTAACTGAAATCAGATCCAAAATAAGCAGTATGGGCAGAATAAGCAGTTTCAAAAAGCACTTTTAAAAAAGCAGTTTGCACACAAAGCAATCAGAAGCTTAGAAATAGTACTATCAACTTATTTAAGGCTCAGATCCACTTAATCCAATAAGCTAAACTCACAGATAAGGTACAATAAGCAGTTTACAAGATCACTTAATAAGCAGTTCAACAGGCACTTAAAAGAGGCTCAAATAAGCAGTGAAATAAGCACTACAGTCCAAACCAAAAACAAATCCTAAAAGACAGCTATACAAGCTTCAATTTGCCCCAAATTTCAATCAATAAGCTCAAAAGAGGAGTTAGAAAAGTGCTTGTGAAGTTGGCTGTTGAAACAACTTTTCTGTGGTGCAGGGGAACAAAATGAGCAGATGGCAAGGTTCAAGCCTAAATCTAGGTGACCAAATAAGCTTCAAGTTGGGGTTTTTTTGGTTGAATATTGTGCACAAGCTACCAGAGAGTACAAATCCACTAGAACTTATAACAGATCTAAACAAATAAACTAGATTATGCAACTTTTGAGTGGAAAAGTAAATTGAGAACTTACAAACAACCTCTCAGCCAAACAGAGAGGGTCTCCCCCACAGCCTATCTCTAGATAGGCTAAGCACTTCCAGTTCTTTGCTTAGGCTATCAAATAACCAGAAATCATCATCTTCAATAGACAGTTGACTTTTTGACTTTTTATGTTTTTGAGTAAAATGATTTTTAAAAGTTTTAAAACACTTAATCTAATCTATAAAAGCTTATGAAGAACTGATTTGAACTAATATGAAGAAAGTTGAAACAATATTTTTGTATTTTTTGTTTTTCTGATTTTTTTTTTATTTTTGATATTTTGGAAAACAAGTTAAGGTAAAGGAGCTTATAAACGATTAACTAGCTTCTGAGAAGCTTAAGGAACAGTAAACAAGCTTGGAAAACAGATTACAAACTACTACTATTTAATACGAATTAAAAGCTCAAATGAATTAAAAGGAAATTAAATTTTATTGATACTAAAAGAGTGATTACATGAAAGGAAAACTGAGATTACAATTTAGCATAATAACATTACTCAAAACCTACACACCAAAATGAGGACAGGATGGGGGTTTATAAAGGCATGAAGAGGTGAAGCTTCTAGGCTGCCAAGTCTCCAATCCGTGTGCTCTTGTGCTTCCTCTGAGTTGATGGTAGCCCTTAGATCATTTATGACAACATCCCAATCATTTGGAGCCCTTGGATTGCATGCCACGTATGAGGATCCAATCATTGGCCTTGGGATTGCCACGGTGTACACGGTATGACAACATAATTCACCTGGTGTCAGTTGTCAGGTTCTAGAAGCACATGTAATTGTACCAATTTACCCTTAATTGTGGTTAATTTGGACAAGGATAAATTAGGGTTCTAGGCGCTACAGTAAAAGTGGGTTGAGGGGTAATTTGGGGGGCGGGTAAATTTAAAGGGTATTAAATAATCGTTGACCGGGTTTTTATTGGGTTTGACTTCGGGTTTATGGTGCAGGCTGGGTAAGTTAATGGGTTTTGGGCTTGTGAGGTTTTTGGGTTTATATAAAGACTTGGGTTGGGTAAATATTGTGGTCCGAGTGGTTTGTATATGTTTATAAATTTTGTAAAGGACCAAAGGTGTAAGATTTGAAATCTAAGGGACTTATTCTGCCAATCTAATAAACTTGATCCAAGAGCTTCTTTTGTCAATCTTTAATTCTTCAAGGATGATTTTTGACACTTTGAGCTTTTCTTTTGATATTTGATTTCCCCGGCTTCGGCTTTTGACACTTTCCATTCTCGTGCTCGTTTTTGTCGGTTTTTTTTATTTCTGTCCATATTTGCAATATCCTTACCTGCACAATCACAAACGCAAAAACACAAGATATTTGGCATATTTGGTTAGTTTTTGGTCGTTTTGGTCGGGTTTTTAGGTCAAATAAAGGTGTGTGTTTTAACACCTACCAAAATCCCCCAGACTAAGGTATCGCCGTGTCCTCACGCAATGTGATCAATTCACACTTTTGAGATAAATAATTTCATATCCCTTTTTACTAACTTTGAAAAGTAGCAATACGTCCAAAACAGATTACGAAATCATTTATTCCCTAAAACGCCCCAATTATCCATTTTATTCCTTATGCTAACTCTACACTACTATTTTAGTATTTTTTCCATTTTTTGACTTGTGACGGTATGTCGATTTTCATCATTTTGCAATAATGTTTAGGGTCATAGAGTAAGAACACGACTCATGAAGAAGTGACCATACGGATAAAATTCGTCGTCCCTGATTTTTCACAAGCCCCCAAACTAAGCGTAAAAACGAGATCACAGGTTATTTACAAGTTAGATGCTAACGCTACCCATGGAAGTTACTTGTGTATTAACCTCTTACTCCCATTTTTCTAGTTGATGGTACCTATTTATTTTATTTTTGTGAGAGAAATGAATTTCTTCATAAACATCTCGTTTTCATAATTATTAGTCCGATAAAGATTCCAAATTAAGACGCTAAATAGTTAATGTTCTTCTCTCAAGAGTCGTTGCTTTGAAAATGAGGTCCACATCAAGGTTTTTATTATATTCTTATTATTATTATTATNTTTTTTTTTTACACTCATAACTTTTTCGCTCTAGTAACTTTTAGACTCCGGACCTTCACGGTTTAAGTCCAAGGCCTTACCGCCTTTAGAAGTAAGGATCCAAGGTCCGATCTCAATCCGAAGTTTTAGAGCACTTTAGCATATTATTATTATATGTATTATTACGGGACCTTGATGTGTACCCAATTTTCAAAGCAAGGATTCTTTTAAGAAGACCAAGAACTAGTCATCGGCAAAACCTAATATCTTTAATTATTTAGCACATAATATGGGGTGAAACAATTTTGTGGGAGCAAAAAGCCACAAGTTCCTTCGATGAGCTCTAAAGAGAACCAACTACTCCACGCTTAGCATCTAACTTATAAATAAACTCTATCATTTCGCGTTCTTCGCAAATTTAAAATCTCAAATAATGAGATCCGTGAATGCTTAGCAGATAATCGAATATTAAGATTATACTGGTTAAGGGGACAAGCTAGGGCTCAACACGCCCGGATCAAGTCAAAATTTTTATTCTTACTCTCACTGGCAGGAAAGTCAAACATGGTGTCAAAACTTATTATATTTTTGCACAATGTTTTCAATTTTTTTCACATTTTTTTGTACTTTTTCACAACTTTTTCTTCAAATTTTCAAATTTTTTAAATTTTTTTGAGGAAAAACGGGGTTGCGAGAGTAAACGGTTTAAATGAAAGTGCGAGGTCAAATCGAATCAAAGATTCAACCCCCCCCCCAGACTAAAGGTAAACATTGTCCTCAATGTTTCAAAGGTAAGGGTAATCCTACGTACTCTGAGGCCGTTTATTAATTATGCCAAATAGATAAACGTTAGTCGATAAGATTAGGATATTTTGGATTTCCCGTAGAAGCAACGATGAATGAGACTCGAGTGGAGAAAGGACAACACGACGAGCACGAGAGTCTTCATTTTCGGGCTATCTGGACATAAAACACAAGCACAAAACAATCACAAGAAAATGGAAGAGGGAACCCTCCTCATGGTTATTTATTAATAAAGAAAGGAAAAAGGATAAAAAGGATAAGCATGGGGCACCTCCCACGAAGTGCTTTGTTTTTATTAACCGAGTCACGTAGCTTGACTCGATCCCCGAATTCAATCATCCTTGGGAAAAGTTTAGAGATCCGGGACAACCATGGGTGGTATGTCCCCTCCGAAGTAATGTTTGAGACGATGACCGTTCACCTTAAAGTTGGGACCATCGGGTTGAGCTAACTCGACGGTGCCATAAGGAAAAACTTGGGTTACGGTAAACGGTCCTGACCAACGGGTTTTGAGTTTGCTCGAGAAAATCTTCAATCGAGAATTGAAAAGAAGGACTTGATCACCAACGTTGAAAACGCGGTTCTTGATCTTAGCATCATGAAACCTCTTTGTCTTCTCTTTGTAGATCAAAGAATTCTCGTAGGCTTGATAACGAAGTTCGTTTAATTCATTCAATTGAACTTTACGGTGATCACCCGCGGTTTTTAGGTCAAAATTAGCATGTTTTAAGGCCCAGTAGGCTTTGTGCTCTAATTCAATGGGCAAGTGACAAGCGTTTCCATACACCAACTTGTAAGGAGTACACCCGATGGGGGGTTTTGTAAGCGGTGCGGAAAGCCCATAAAGCATCATCTAACTTATCGGCCCATGAGGCACGATTATCATTTACGGTCCTCTCTAAGATACGTTGCAAGCCACGATTGGAAACCTCAACTTGACCGCTCGTTTACGGGTGATATGCGGTAGAAAGACGATGAGTAAAAAGTGAAGAAAACGACAAAGTCAAGAATCCAAGCTGGAAACAGTACCTGATGGCGTCAAGGATCGTAAGGTGACGTCGTCACTTGTTGATCAAGAGGTGGATATCCATTTTACACTTGACGCGCCAGAAAGATTTTGAGGAGTTTACACGTGACGACGTCACGTTATAATTCACCAAGGCTGTCACGTGTTATTGCAAAGAGAGACGAACCAGAGCATAATACAATCAGACGACGTCAGATGTAGATCTAGGCGATCAAGAAACCCTAGGACAGCGACTTGACGGCGTCACGACCCAAAAGGTGACGCTGTCAGATTGTAAATTCTATATATATTTTCGATTTTTCATCCATTAGAAGAGAACCTTTTTGGAGAGAACTTGTGGCATAAACCCTAGTACGAATTTGCAGCTTTTGTAAGGGTTTCAAACCCCTACTTTCTTCCATGTTTAATTAAAGATAAGTTATCCTTTAATCATTCAATATGTCTATGTGTTGTTTGATTAACTTATATGCTTTTCTTTCTTTTAACATGCTAGCTTAGGTTTATTTGTGCTTGCTTAGATCTAATGAAACTTAGTTATTGATTATTGGTTGTTGGTTTGTCATTAATTGTTGTGGGTGATTGATTTTAGCGTTAGGCTTAAGAAAACTGGCTAATCTCCTATATGGTAACTTGCTTGAACGTCTTAAGAAACGTAATCGGATGTGTACTACGGTTTTATCAGTTGTATTAAATGCATAAGTGACTATTAATGAGGCCATGATAGAATAATAAACGTGTCTTCATAGGAAGAGATAGAAGCTTATAGAGTTGGGGAAGATCGTACACGGCCCCACGAATGGTATTAACAAATGCAACCCTTCACCCATGCAATTGTGACAAACCAATTAATCAATAAAAGATAACTAAGGAGTAAGGAAATCTAAGTAAACATGTTTTCTCCATATAAGAAGTTCCCACCATTTTATTTTCTTGTTATTTTATTTTTATTGCATTAGTAGTTATTTGGGTTAGTTGGCTAGCAACTAATTCCGCCCACTCTTCCAATACCCGAGATTTTTAATTGCTTTCCATAAAATATAAGAATACAAAAAAAGAATCATCCCTAACCTCTAGACCTAGTTAGATTAGTTTCAATCCTAATGACACTATTCCCCGAGAGAACGATCAATCCCCCGGTACTTGCCACTCACTATACTACATCGGTCAGGTACACTTCCTGGTGGGGATTGCAAGCTTCTCAAGATCCCTTGAGAGGTAAAACCTTTTGCAAGGTTGCAAAACCACTACACTATACTCACTAGACTCCTTTCTAGTGAGATTTTATTTTATTTTTCTAGGATCTCTTTAGTCTATCTTTTTCTTCGTGTTTTTGTTCGTAACCATTACCATCCGACATCATGGAAGGTGGTAATCTTCTCGACCCAAACAACCAAAACCTTCCCAACCCACCTCCTAGAGCCCGCACTTTAGGAGAGTATTCCCGACCTAGCCATCAAGGCTATCGAAACACCGTTGAGCTCAACCAAGGAGCCAATGTGACACCCTTGAGATCCGATACCATCCGGTTGGTGCAAAGCGGATGCGCATTCCATGGGCTTCGTTCCGAAGACCCAAATCAACACCTTAAGGACTTCCTCAAAATCGTAGATTCTATAGACCTTAGTGTTGACCTCACTACCTGTCATAGCAAATAGATTACCATAGGCTTGGGAGAGGATCAATTACTCCTCCACTAGGCGTAAGCACCTAAGATAAACTATCAAAGAGGGCTTTCCAAAAGGTTATAACGTAAGGTGTAGGGATATGATAAACACGGCTTGGTTGGAATAAAGGGTATTTTAATGGTGGCGAGTTAATTATCATGATTAAATAAATGCACTATACATCGTTGCTAAAGCCAAGACTCGACTCGATCTTAAACTTAAAATAAAATAACAAAAACTAAATAGAAACACAAAGGAAACGGGATGGTAGTCCGTATGTTTTTCTACTTTCTTTTTATTTCATATTTTTTTTGTATTTTTCATGTTTTTTCGATTTATTTTTTCATACACTCTTGCCCTACCATCCAAAATAATACATCATAGGGGAGTTGCATTCCCCGTACACTTGAATTTTTACATAACTTTAAAATTACTATTCTAACGACTCGAATTAAGATAATTGAAAAACTTGGAGTACTTTTAAAATATTTAGCATATATGGGGGTAATAATGTTGTTCTTCCCCATTACTCCATTA
>LBNU01003094.1:59541-70936 GCA_014162995.1 Artemisia annua
CCACTTGTATATGTAACTAAATAAGATGATTGACTAGCCACCAGTAAACTATCCCTTATCTAACCAAACCGTGTTTTTCCATGTCCCTAAACCTCCCGTTATAACCCTTTTGTAAAGCCCTCTTTGATAGTTATCCTAGGTGCTTACGCCTTAGTGGAGAAGGTTTTGATCCTCTCTCAAGCCTATGGTAATCTATTTATTATGACAGGTAGTGAGTGATATTGTCCATTTCCTTTATATTATATCTACATATTATCAACCGAGAGATGTGAGTATCCAAACACTACATGAGAGGTGCTAGCATATTTTCTCCGTGCTTATTTTGAGTAAAGCGGAACGACTAAATCTTGTAATTACTTTTATGTTCGCATTAAATGACCTCTAACTTGTTTTTCAATTGGGAATAAAAGCGCATTTGCTTGAGGACAAACATATCTCAAGTGTAAGGGTATTTGATGAGACGAAAAATGTTACGTTTTTAGGGGTCGGTTTGAGTCCTAATTCGTATGTTTTTGGTTTGGATTTCACCCAAAGTCGTTTCTTTTCTCATTTTAGGTACTTTTGAAGGGAAAATCACAAAAGAAGCATTTTCGGGCGTTTTCGGAGTAAAAAAGTGCGGAAAACACCAAAAACTCAAAAAACCTTAAAGATCACAGAAGGTAACGCCATCACACTCTACAAGGTGACGCCGTCAGGAACAAGTGAAGTCCAGAAGTGGAAAAAAGACTCGTGACGGGCCAGAGAGTTCGTAGTGCAATTTGGTGACGCCGTCAACCAAGGCCGTCAGATCTGGAACCAGCAATTATGACCACGTCAATGAAGGCCGTCAGAAAACCCTAATCGCCGAGCTGACGACGTCACCTATTGGGCTGACGCCGTCAGCCCGCGTTTTCTATATATATAGAACGATTTTTCTTTATTTTATATAACCTAGTGGAACTTTAGTCGAATTTTGGAGTGGAGAACTTTAGGGTTAAACCCTAGTACGTGTATTACAGACCTTAGAGGGTATCCTAACCCCTCTAACTTGCATGTTTAATCCAAGATAAGTCTTTATTCATACAATATGTCTATGTGTTGTGTGATATATGCTTGTGCTTGTCTTTCTTTCAACATGCTAGGCTAATTTACTTTGTGTTTGCTTAGATCTAATGAAACCTAACTATTGATTATCATGTGATGTGTATGTTGTGATTGTGTTTGGGTGAATGTTTCATCTACGTTAGACTAGAGAAAACTGGCTAATCTCCTATACGGTAACAAGCTTGAACGTCTTTAGAAACGTGAATCGTATGTGCGTTATCGATTTTAAGGTAGTATTTCATGCATAGGTTGCTATCGGTGAGCTCATGATAGGATGCTTGACGTATCGTCATAGAGTGAGGTAGGAACTTATAGAGTTAGGGAATTGAACGCACTCCCTACGACTTGTTAGGAATACACCCGTCATCCACGCAAACTCAACATACTAATTACATGGTAAAAGATAGTTAGGGAGTAATGAAATCTAAGTAAACACTATTCTCCACCACTGATTTTCTCTAAAACAAAAAAATACAAAAATATAAGTAGCTTAGAAGTAGATAACTTGGGTTAGTTGACTAGCAACTAATTCCGCCCTATCCTCCAAAACCAGAGATTTTACTGCTTTCATAAAATATAAAAATACAAAAAGAATCTTCCTCCACCCTTAGACCTAGATTAGAGTAGCCTTTAGCCTAACGAACACTATTCCCTGCGAGAGAACGATCAATCCCCCGGTACTTGCCACTACACTATACTACATCGGTCAGGTACACTGCCTGGTGGGGATTGCAAGCTTCTCGAGATCCCTCGAGAAGTAAAACGTAGTGCGTGTTGCAGTCCCGCACGCATCAGGAGTATATCACATCGCCATGATCAACTGTTATTTTCACCGGCCTATGATGCTTCTCAAGTACAAAATAGGCTTCTCAAGTACAAAAGACCAGTGATTTTGAAGATCTTCGCTTTGTTTCCCCCAAGTTCCTACCCGAATAATTGTTTCTGCGACTTTGCTACAACCACCAGTCTTGCGACAAAAGAAGCATAAAATTGTGCGAGTTAAATTAAAATATGTAAATAGAATTATAACAATGTTACTTTGTGTTTAACATGAATCTTACTTGGTGTTCCAATGCCTTTTCAAGTTTTTCTACAATCCAACCCATTGTAGGGCGCTCATTTCGACTTTCATTCAAGCAGTTATATGCAACCATTGAGAACACATCCAATGAATCTGCATTCATTTGATTTATTAGACATGGATAAATAATATCATGTAATCTGTCTTCTTCATAACGTCGGCATGCCAGTGCAGCAAGAAACCGACGCTCATCATGATATCGGGGAATAAATGCTAGCCTTCCACACAAGATTTCAAATAGCACTATGCCAAATGAATACACATCAGATTCCTTAGTTAGAATGCCGGTTTTTTCATATTGTGGATCGATATAGCCGTAGGTGCCACAAGCACTAGTGGGTAGAAACGTGAACTTGACATTTGAAGGACCTATCTTTGACAAGCCAAAATCAGATATTCTTGCTTCAAACGTGTCATTTAAGAGAATATTTGAGCTCTTTATGTCTCGATGCAAAACCCTATGTTGGGGGCCCACATCATTATGAAGGTAACTGAAACCTCGGGCTGCACCAAGACTTATTTTGAGCCATTGTAGCCAGGAAAGATCTTTGTTACTTATATATCTGTCAAGGCTTCCATGTTTCACATGTTCATAAACGAGGATCTTTTCTCCACTCTCGTCACAAAACCTAACAAGACAAAAAAGGTTTTTGTGCTTATAGCATGAAAGCATCTGAATTTCCATCAAGAACTCACGGTTCCCTTGTCCAAATTGACTATCTAACCTCTTTACAGCAACGGTGCTCTGTTCCCTGGATATATTAAGTTTGCCTATTTACACGTTACCAAATCCACCCCTTGCAATAAGATTTTCCTTACTGAAGCTGTTTGTGGCTAATTTAATCTCTTCAACTGGAATTTGTAAGTGTTGCACTCCTTCCATGTGTGACATTGTAAGTATAAATGTATAATTAAAGCACAACTATGAGGAAACTCTGTCGATTGCACTGCAAATCTGCAATCACTAAATAAGTTCAAAATTTAAGCAATGCAAGCCACTTGGAGTTACTAACATAAATTGTTCTTATGAACAAAGCATAAAGATGTGGTACCTTCTTATTATTGTTCAAAGTTTTTGGTTCTTTGCGTTGGTTATGCCTTGTCACTACAAAAATATTGCCTTTTAGTGACACTTAAAAAAAGTGTCATAAAGTTAAAAAAAGTGTCACAATTTTTATGTGCTTTGATCATAAAAAGGGGAAAATACACAAAAGATGAATTGCAAGATGGCAAACACTCTCCCTGCTCTGGCGACTTTGCCGATTTCGTTAAAGAAAACCCTAATCATTCCTGACTCTAATCCTTCTCAAATAATCATTAATGATTCTATTGTTACTGTTTAGGTTGTGATTTATTAGGGTTTAGTCATGATTCTTAGATTTTATTTTTAATCATCGTCTAGTGTTCGCCAAGTATTTTATTCACTGTTCTTTGTTCGCTAAATTTATTGCTTTTACGGATTCATTCATTAAACTATAACATCTGTTAGGGTTTACAATCTTGTAAGGACGAGATTTCTACGTTCGTATTTAAAACCCTAATTTTTTAGGGTTTCAAGTTTAGACGTTCCTTGTACTTCATGTTTTTCAATTGTTTATGCATGGTATTAGAATGAAAAGTGTTGGATATTGTGGCTTTAAGTGTCATTCTCATGGTTTATAAGTACACGGACTATTCTTGTACTTAATTCTTATAGTTTGATGTTTTAGCTCTATTTGGCAGGATTTTATACTTGAAGGGCTGAAGTGGAACTTGGCACTATATAAGCACAAGTCCTAGCCTCTCTCTCTCATAACTCGTCTCTCTCAATCACAAATTAGGGTTTTCTCTCTTATTAGCAGTCTTATTCTTTCATTGTTGTTTTGATCATCTTGATCATCTGGTATTGGTTATTTAGTATAGATTTGAGAGTTTGTAGTGAGGTTCTTTGTATCATTCAGTATTGTAGTGTGATAAACTGGATCCTTCTAAAGGGGACAGTTTGATTTCTCTTGTATTTGTTTGGTGAGCACACAGTTGTGGACTCATCTTCTTGTATTGTTCGTTAATAAAAGTATTCACCAAGGGGTGGTTGGCTGGGTGAGATCTTGTGTTCTGGTTGTGATTTTTGATAGATTTGGTAGTTTTAACATGGTATCAGAGCCACGGCTTTGATCTTCGTTGGTTCTTGATATTAGGGTTTCTAGGGTTTGATCTCTATTTTTGGGGGTTTCTTGTGGTGATATTGGGGTTCATTCTTGGTTAATAACACTCTTGACTAAGTGAATCAAGGGTGTTGGTGATCTGTTCATTCCGCTGCGTATCTTCTTTATCACTGTAAGGTTGTTTCTCTCTTTTCATTCGCTTGGTACTTTAGTTTGTCACACTGCAAACTCTGTGGGTAACATCTTGACCTGCTTCCTTGAGAAGTACGGAAACCTGCTCTTCCCACAGATAGGTGTGAGACTTGGTATCTCAGTAGAATTGGGTGTGAGTTATAGTATAGTTTTTAGTATTAGTTGTAGTTGGTTGTTTCTGTTTAGATTGGTGGAGAGTAGGTTCAGGGATTGTTGGAGTTGTTGGTCTGTTATTTGTTTGGTATATCTGTTTCTTTGTTTGTTTATTGTTTCTTGTCTGGTTTATTTCCTTGATTGTTTCTTTTGTACTTGCTATCATGACTGAGGTTCTTATTAGTAGTTTGGATGCTGGTAATCCATTGTATTTACATGCTAATGATAATTCTNGAGTTATAGTATAGTTTTTAGTATTAGTTGTAGTTGGTTGTTTCTGTTTAGATTGGTGGAGAGTAGGTTCAGGGATTGTTGGAGTTGTTGGTCTGTTATTTGTTTGGTATATCTGTTTCTTTGTTTGTTTATTGTTTCTTGTCTGGTTTATTTCCTTGATTGTTTCTTTTGTACTTGCTATCATGACTGAGGTTCTTATTAGTAGTTTGGATGCTGGTAATCCATTGTATTTACATGCTAATGATAATTCTTATGTGGCTTTGATTAGTATTAAGTTGACTGGTTCTTGTGTTAAACCTGTCACCAGTGTTCCTCTTTCTCAGCAATGGGAAAGGTGCAATGCTGTTGTGTTAGGATGGATTCTTGGATCTCTATCCCAAGAGTTATACCTAGGGCAAGTCTTTTCTGAGATTGCTTTTGAGATTTGGGATGAGTTAAAAGAAACCTATGATAAGATGGATGGTTCTGTTATTTTTAATCTTGCACATAAGATACATGAGTTAAAACAAGGTGAATTGTCTGTTCCTGAATATTATCACAAACTTAACTCCCTTTGGAGAGAGTTTGATATCTTAACCTTATTGCCTGCTTGTACTTGTGCTTCCCAAGAGGATACTCTTAAGCACAATCAACTTGTTAGACTTATGCAGTTTCTTATGGGATTAAATGATGTGTATCAAAATGTTAGGAGTAATTTGCTTACTAGAGATCCTTTACCTAATGTCAAGGATGCTTTTGCTGTGGTTTCTAGAGAGGAGTCTCATAAGGGTCTTTCTTTTGGGTCTTTGTCTGCTAAAAGTGTGCCTGCTGCTTTTACTGTTAAGACTAATGCTAATAATAGTAATAATTCTAATACTTACTTTAATAGTAATAAAAAAAAGGCAACACTAATTCTAATAACTATAAAAATAGAGGTCCTAATCCCAATTTGCTCTATAAACATTGTGGTTTGATTGGTCACACTATTGATAGATGTTTTGAGCTAAATGGATATCCCCTGGTTTTAAAAGGAATCCAAACTTGACTAGACAAAATGGTGCTAATAATTCTAATAAGAAGTTTAATGCTAATTGTGAGTTAAACCAAAATTTGCCATCTACTTCTTCTGGTTCTTTGTCTTGTTCTTTCACCAATGAGCAGATGGTGAAACTTCTGAGTTTGATTAATGAGAAGCCTGATGTGGGTGCTTCTGCTAATATGGCAGGTATTAAACCAAGTTTTTATAATCACAATGTGTTTTCAAACTTGAATTTTGAAAAGTTTTTCTGTGCTAAAACTGGTTTTTCTGGGTATAATGTCACTTTGGGGTGGATTATTGATAGTGGGGCTAATCAACATATGACTGATTCTACCAAAAATATGTTTAATGTGATTGATGTGTCTAGTCTTATGTTAACTGTTGGTCACCCTAATGGCACCATAGCCAAGGTTGTTGCTGTTGGTAATCTTAAGTTGACTAATAATGTTGTGTTGTTTGATGTTCTTGTTGTGCCTAAATATAATGTTAGTTTGCTCTCTGTTAATAAAATGATTAAAGATAGCAAGTTCTTTGTTGGTTTTGATTAACATAAATGTTATATTCAGGATTTGAATCTGGGAAAAATTGTGGGGACTGGTAGTCAATCTGCTGGTCTATATCTGTTTGATGGAAATACTCATGGTGAGTATGTTTCTGGTATGTGCAATTCTAGTTTTGTTTGTCATGTGTCTAGAGATATGTGGCATTGTAGACTTGGTCACCCTGCTGATCAGGTTATGACTATTTTGCAAAAAACTATTGGTTTTCAAAATGGTGATCTGTCTGCACCTTGTGATATTTGTCATAGGGTTAAGCAGACTAGAGAACCCTTTCCTTTAAGTGACCATAAAACTGTTAATGTTGGTGATTTGATTCATTGTGATGTTTGGGGGCCTTATAGGGTTACTAGTAGAGATGGGTTTAGATACTTTCTTACTATTGTTGATGACTTTAGCAAGGCTGTTTGGGTTTACTTACTTAAGTCTAAACTGGAAGTTTATGAATATCTTGAAAGTTTTATCAAACTTATCTTTACTAAATTTGGAAAAAGAATCAAAATATTCAGATCTGATAATGGTACAGAGTTTATGAATAATAAAATGTCTACATTGTTTCAAAATCTTGGTATTATTCATCAAACTTCTTGTTCTTACACTCCTCAGCAAAATGGGATTGCTGAAAGGAAACATAGACACCTTTTAAATGTGGCTAGGAGTCTTATATTTCAGGGGGGGGATACCTCTGTCTATGTGGCCTGAATGTGTTTTAACTGCTGTCTATTTGATTAACAGGCTTCCCTCCTCAGTCTTGTATGGTGCTTCCCCTTATAGAATAGTGTATGGTAAGGACCCTGATCTCTATCATGTGAGAGCTTTTGGATGTCTGTGTTTTGAAAATGTTTTGAATAATTCTGATAAGTTCAATTCCAGGTCTAAAAAATGTGTCTTACTTGGTTTTTCTACTGAGAAAAAAGCTTATAAGTTGTATAGTCTTGATAAGAAAACTGTCTTGTTTTCAAGAGATGTTAGGTTTTATGAAACTATCTTTCCATTTAAAATGCAGTCTTGTGATAGAAATAGTCTGAGTCAAAATGATTTTGTTGGAACTGATACTGAAAATTTAAGTTTTTTTTTGACATCAAGGGTTCTCAAAGTCCCAATGATGAAGAGGGGGATCCTTCTAATGTGGAAGGTAATAGAAGGGCTGCTTTTGATGACTGTGAAATCACAGTTGAGGATGAAGCAGTCACCATTGCAACCCAAATGGGAGAAAATGGTGTCACCTCTGAGGGCACAAGTTCACAAAATCAAAATGGTGAGGGTCCTAGCAACACTGAGGAAGAACCATAGACTGAGTTTAGGAGGTCTACTAGACATAAGTCTCAACCTGTTAGGTTTAATGATTATATTGTATCTAGTTCTAGCAGATATGGTCTTGAAAAGTATGTCTCATATTCTAAGTTGTCTGCTAGAAATGTTTGCTTTGCCACTACTCTTAATAAATCTGTTGAACCTAAGTCTTACCAAGAGGCTAGTCAGTATCCTCATTGGAATGAGGCTATGGATGCTGAGATGGAAGCATTACATAGAAACAATACCTATGAAGTCACTGACTTACCTCCTGGAAAAAAGGCTATTGGTTCTAAATGGATATGGAAAATTAAGTATAAGTCTTCTGGTGAAGTAGATAGGTATAAAGCTAGGCTTGTTGCTCAAGGTTTTGGGCAGAAAGAAGGTGTTGATTTTGAAGAAACATTTAGTCCAGTTGTTAAAATGGTAACTGTTAGATGTCTAATTAACTTAGCTGTCACTAATGGTTGGCCTCTTTTTCAACTTGATGTTAATAATGTTTTCTTATATGGTGATCTAAATGAGGAAGTTTATATGAAATTGCCACCTTGTTATTATGATAAAGATGAAACTAAAGTGCGTAGATTTATTAAGTCTAAACAAGCTCCTAGACAATGGAATGAGAAGTTAACTACTATTTTGATTGATCATGGTTTTGTTCAAAGTAAAAATGACTATTCTTTGTATGTTAAACATGATAAAGGTGTGTTTATGGCTTTGCTTATTTATGTTGATGATATGGTCATTACTGGGAATAATGAACTTGAAATTGAAAAGTTTAAACAGTTTTTAAATTCTAAATTCATGATTAAAGATCTTGGAATTCTTAAGTATTTCTTAGGTATTGAAATTCTTGAGAATGAAAATGGAGTTTGTTTAACACAAAGAAAGTATTGTCTTGAACTTTTAAGTGAGTATAGTTTGTTGGCTTGTAAGCCTGCTGCTACACCTTTGCAGCAGAATGTAGTTTTGAATCATGTTGAGACTAATGGTGATAAGTTTATCACAAATTTGACTGAATATCAGAAATTGGTTGGAAAATTGATATATCTTTCTGTTACTAGACTTGATATTGCTTATGTTGTGCATTGTTTGAGTCAACATATGCATGCTCCTTTGCAGTCTCATTTTAATGCAGGTTTAAGAGTTTTGAGGTATCTTAAACAAGGTCCAGGTACTGGTATTCAGTTTAATAAAGGAAAAAGGTTCAGTTTGCATGCTTTTTCAGATGCAGACTGAGCAAAGTGTTTAAAAACTAGAAAGTCTGTTTCTGGCTATTGTGTCTATTTCTGTAATAATCTTGTTTCATGGAAAAGTAAAAAACAAGCAACTATATCTAGATCTTCTGCTGAAGCAGAGTACAGATGTCTTGCATCTGCTACTTGTGAAATTATTTGGATAAATAAAGTTTTAAAAGATCTAGATATTGAGGGCTTGTTACCAGTTAACTTGTTTTGTGATAGTAGCTCAGCAATTTAAATTGCTGCTAATCCTGTTTTTCATGAAAAAACAAAGCATTTTGAAATTGATCTTCATTTGGTAAGAGAGAAAGTCTCTTCAGGTGTGATTAAAACTGTAAAAGTTGCTTCTGCATATAACATTGCAGATGAATTTACAAAAGGGTTGAGTATAACTCAACATAAGTGGTTTTGTGAGAAACTTGGTCTTGTGGACATGTTTAAGCCATGAGACTGAGAGGGGGTGTTGGATATTGTGGCTTTAAGTGTCATTCTCATGGTTTATAAGTACAGGGACTATTCTTGTACTTAATTCTTATAGTTTGATGTTTTAGCTCTATTTGGCAGGATTTTATACTTGAAGGGCTGAAGTGGAACTTGGCACTATATAAGCACAAGCCCCAGCCTCTCTCTCTCATAACTCGTCTCTCTCAATTACAAATTAGGGTTTTCTCTCTTATTAGTAGTCTTATTCTTTCATTGTTGTTTTGATCATCTTGATCATCTTGTTTTAGTTCTTTAGTATAGATTTGAGAGTTTGTAGTGAGGTTCTTTGTATCATTCAGTGTTGTAGTGTGATAAACTGGATCCTTCTGAAGGGGACAGTTTGATTTCTCTTGTATTTGTTTAGTGAGTACACAGTTGTGGACTCATCTTCTTGTATTGTTCGTTAATAAAAGTATTCACCAAGGGGTGGTTGGCTGGGTGAGTATTGAGTTTTTCACAGGTTCCAGAAATTTGATAGAATATTCAGGATCGTATTTGCATAAGTTACAAGAAGTGATTCATTTTATTACTCAAGCGTTAACAAGTGAGTTAGACATCGTTGATACAAAAACAGAAACCATTGGTCTAATTATTCAGTTGCATTCGCTATGTTATAGATATGTGCTTACGTAGACCAACAGGTTAATAAGATCGAATTATAAAAGTAATGAAAGGGTTTAATGAATTCTTCTTGCAGTCACCCTTGTGGTTCCACATTCGGATCTGATTGCACTATAATGGTTGTCATCGTACCCAAAGCGGAACACACTCCTTTTGCTATTTACAGGAAAACTTCTTCTTACCTATTCTAATACGTACCATTAAGGTTAACTAATATACATATTTATTCATGGCTGCATTTAGTCCTTCGTTGTGTTTATAAATCAAGTTTTTTATCTTAATATATACAAAGACTGTTTCTACATTTGCAGATAGATCCAAGGCCTAAGTTCATTTTACTCTCGCTTCTTAATTGTTATAGCTTGTACTTCTGGGTTGAGTCTATCCATGCATCTTCTCGTGTCGTCTTTGCCTTCTTCGGTTTGAGTTGGATCAACTCGTGTTTGTCGTTTATCTGTTGTTTTGTCATTATTTTTTTTTGTGTTTATATTGGTTTCCAAGTGTGCCCATGTGTGTAAACGTTCGCTGGTGTCTTTCTCAATATATTATATAACAGTCCAGATCTTGTCAGGCAGATTATCTTTTTGTGCTCATGTATGTTTGTTGTTCTTACGCTTCACAATTGCTGTGAATTTCAAGTTCTTATGTAACTCTTGAGATATGGTCTTCGGACGTTTGTTCTCTAAAAGCAATTTCCTGTTGTGTCTTCATGTCATTAATAGGTGTTGTTACCATACTTTATGGTATAATCTCTTTTATTAATATATCACTCAGGAATATAATTGATTGTACTATCTTATGTTGTCTTAGGTTGTGCGTTGCATTGTCGTTTTCCAATCGTTGACGACCCGGCAAATATCTTGCCTGTGTATATGTTCAACTTAATTGGGCAACGGATATCTTTCTGAACAATCCTTACTTTAGGCAATACCCGGCAAGCTCATTGGGAGTATTTCCTTGCGTAAACAGAGTTCTAGGTCAGAATGATACAGTTTTTGTCTTTCTTTTTGTATGTTTGCTGTTGTTGTTGTATCTAGTTACTTGCTAACGTTTTTTTCTTTCAACAAACAATCCAAGGATAGATGTTTTTCTTTTATGATTCTATCATGAGTACAATCCTTCGAGTACTGTCTTTCTATGTTTTACTTTCCTACGTGTTGTTGGGGGTTCACGTAGTATGATGCAGGTCAGTGTTTGGTAGTTTTACTTTTTGTTCAACTTCTCATTGAGGGGGCTAAGTTTGGATTAATCTCGTGACCAACGTAGGAAGAATCTTGTTTTATTCTCTGCTCCCC